>PNEQ01128695.1:0-48017 GCA_003012365.1 Medauroidea extradentata
AGGGTACATTTGGTGAGCATTCCCTGGCGCCAAAAGTACCGATACAAGTCTCAGTAAAAGTTATGGCTGACCAGTGTGTTCCTAGTGGACTTGTATTAATCTTAAATATTGGGCTTAGGGCCTTTGTCAAGATATTTTGGGTTTAGATTTTTTATATTTTTTTTTGTTTTGTTTTATTTATTTATTTATTTATTTATTTATTTTTTTTTTTTTTAATTAATTAATTAATCTATTTACAGGCCCCCTTCTCCCTGTCCTGACACGCAACACATGCCACTCGGCCTGGATTCCTGGCAATAGTGTGGGGCAGACATCCATTTACCAGTGCACCTATGTTGCCTGCCTTGACAGGGCGGAATGTTGTTAGTGTAGGGATAGATGGTAGTGTAATGAAGCAATGCCTGAGAGTAATTTAGTTTTGTTTGGGGCGGCTGATTTCGGTTCCGGACCGATCGGAGAATTTTCGTTAGTTTTATTTGGGGCCTCCGATTTGGTTCCGGACCGAGCGGAGAATTATTGGTTTAATTTGCTTGGAATTTTAATTGCACCTTGTTTTAGGTCATATATGTGGCCGGCGGGGCAGTTTATTTTTACATGTAGCGGAAGGATACAAACTGGCTGTAAATAGACTTAAAACACGTTATTTTTACCACGAACCATCTATGCTAATTATAACAGGTATTCGAAATAGAATGGTAGTACTATTAGGCTTTATTTGCTACTAGTTTTTAAAAGTGCGAGCACAAGTGTTCATCTTTATTAAAAATCATTTAGAAAACCAGAAAACTAAACACTCTTGGATTCGTACGAATTCTTTTTTTTTTAATAATTGATAACTGTAAGAAAATAGATCCAAAAAAAAATACTCCCATTTTGCTTAAATTCACTAAGCGCAAGCGGCTGTCTACCAGGCGAACATGAACTACGTGGAGGTATGAGCGTGCGAACCGTTGCGTAACCTCTGTGTGGCTCATGTTCGCCTGGTAACTTGACGGCCGGCGCTAGTGTATTCGTGGCCGAAAAAAGAAAAAAAACATTAAAAATTCCATCTAGCCATTCTGTATGTGTGTAGGTTACACAGATTATTTAATTAAAAACTCAGTTAAAACTTACAATTTTTTGTATTATGAATATACTTGATGACATTGTCAAGATCAGAGTGAGTCAATCTTTTCTAGTTAGAAAGCAGTATCTTATTGAAAAAAAAAAAAAAAAGTTGTTAACAGTATTTTCTTCTGTCTTTTTTATACTAAGCATTTATTTCTGTTTTCAAAGTTAAATAAATAAGTTTTCAAAAATGCATAAATTTTATTCATTACTTATTTACTAAGTGCACCCAGTTTTTTGTGAAGCATTTTTGTAAAATATTTAAAACATTCTTGTGTGTTTTGTAGCGCCATTACTGTTTAAAATGTTCACCTAACCGATCACAAATGCACAGAGTTTTATGCTGTAAAGCTGCAGTGTTGCAACACATGTGCTGTGCACAACAGAGATGCACTCCTCTCGGTGTCTCGTCTTGGCTTCTGCGCATGCGCACAACAAAATGACATCACCTCTTATGGGAGTTTTAACATAGAAGACGTGCACAGTCTGAGTGTGCTCATGCCTGCTGATCACAGAAACTGTTACTTCTTTCACCTCTTGATGGCAACCTCTACTAGCGCAGCAAATGTTACATTCCCGCAGCTATAAAACACCTTGCTAGATGCCAGCAGTTACGCTTTATCTAATACCAGACCAAACGAACATTCTGAGCAAAAATGTGACACGAGCCGTGAGCAAAACTGGAGAGGAGACACTCAATGGTTTAAAATGTAAAACAAATGTCAATAATACAGAATGCAGGTAATGAAATTATATTTGCTTTGCACAAACACTATTTATGCATATTGCACCCTGGATATGAAATATTACTGTCAGTTGGGGTAACTTTCTACCATTTTGGGGTAACATTGTACCAAGCATTTCATTTTATATAAAAGCATTGTTATATTCAATCACTATGCAAACTTCAAGATTAACAAATTCGTTCATCTAGAACACCGCCGTATTTTTAAATTCTGAAATACTTCATTTGAATTTAAACAATGCTGGTGGTACGAAGTTGCCCTGACCGGTACAAAGTTACCCCAAATTACTGTACCTAATAACAGTACTATAAAATAATATTTTAATGTCAGACGTAACAAATAAAGGAAATATTAATGATCATTTTATTCCCGAAAATGATAACCTTACAATTAAATTTAAACAAGGTATAAAATTATACTGTACGTAGGTAGTTACTACTTATTTAAGATTTGTATTGACATTTGTCTGGAAATGAAATAAAGGAAAATAAAACAAATTTCAGTGCTAGTAATGTAATTTTAACCCACGTTCTGTATCATGAAAAGTTTAGTAAAACAATACTAAATTTTGTGTGTAGGAACAATTTGTGACTGTTTTTAATTAAAAATTGTCTTTCTTAGTTATTATTTGAGACAAAGTGTGAACATCCATTATCTGACTTCACCAGCTGCTACTGCTGCAGATGCAAAGCCTGCTTGATCTTCCCTACTAATAACTGCAGGAAATAAAATCTAAATAAATTTATTTATACGTATCAAGTAATTTTGAGGTCCTGGCTAGGGTATTAATTTTAAACAGAAAATGTATCTCACTTGACATAATGATAGAGAATTAATCTGGTTACAGATCAGCAGTTAATTTAGTGCAGTTACGATTAATTTTATTTTGTTGTATGTTCCATGTTCTCAGAGCTTGTAAAGTTTAAATTAACAATAATTTTACTTGGGAAGGAAAAGCCAGTCCCTAGCCAAGGCTTGAAAAAAATTTTCAACCTATGAGATGAAAATCAGTAATTGAAGCTTAAACGCCACATATAATTTTTTTATGTTCAATAAATAATCTTATTTTCTGACAACTATTTTTTTTTACTTCAAAATACAATATTTCTAGCTATAATTGGCACATTGGTAGGGCTATATAAAATAAATCTTTACATGTTTGCATTTCTTGAAGACAGAGGCTTGGTTGTCACTTTTACAGATACTTGTTGCTCTACAAAGTTTAATTTTTAAGGTTTTAGTCTACAAATTGTCTTTTTTTTTAAGCCAGGGGCCAGTCTTAGCCCTGTAGAGTATTGATTGAGTATTTTCTCAAGAACACTAACATCTGTTAAAGGTGGTTTCATACATCCTACACAGATCATTGATCTAGACAAAAAATCAAACAGCCAAAGAAAAAGGCTTAGTTAGGCTACAAAAAAAAACTAAATCCTCTTGCAATTTCATTTTATCTTTAGAAAACTGAAATTGCAGCAGTGATACCTGGTATCTACATGCTTTCTTTGGATGTAAAAAAAAAACACGTTGGATGGCAAAAGACAATTTGCTGGGGCAAGAATGTGCATAAGGACTAGGAGAGCTGCGGGCTACATCACAAGACAACGGCCTCTTGCTCCAGTCCATTTGCCTATCTCTGTCTTCACAGACCTTGGGTGTAGAGTAGTTGGTGGTGAAAATAAGAAAAGTACATGTATATGGAATCCTTCAGGAAACACAAAAAAATAGACTGTAATTTTTTTATTTCAGTAAATAAATTTTTATGCAGTATCAGATTTACCCATGATTATATATTTTTATTTCAGAAAATACATTTTTATGAATCATGGGTAAATCTGATACTGCACTGTGTGAATGTATGTATGAGTGCACAACACATACACACATAATTACTTTTTACAATGTATTACTAGGGGGATCATACTCTGATAGCCCAAGTTATGAACACACAGTACGAATCTAGAATACCACTTGTGAAGTGTTCAGCCACTTCCCCATCTTGTTTAAATCTATGTAAATTATTTATTTTTCGTATTTAAATTTAAATCTTTAATAACAGGCTATATGCCATTTTCAGTATTAGTTCGTCAGGTGTCCGGGATGATACAACAGGATTCAATAACATAGTAATTCGGGACATGATTAATTTAAATTCATCCTTTCAAAATTTAAATATTAAAATACAGTCGGGAATTTTAAAGTAGAGTCGTTCGTCTTTTCCTGGGTTGTTTGGTTTCAAATTGACCATAGTAGGATTTTAATTAATTTTGTTGATATAACATTTTCTTGTATTTTTTCTAATTTTTGAGTTTTGGCAATTTTAGTATCTTATTAAATTTTTCCCGGTGAAGTGAGTAATTTTTTGTGTTGCAAGCTTCTCCAGGCTGTAGGATTTCTGGCGCCGACATTGTGGTTGATCGCTTGCTACATGGAAATTCATGACATAGGTAATTGACGCACGTAGGTCAGCCATCACAGGGGATTGCTTAGGGTATTGTGCCGTGAAAGTAATTCCACTGTTGCTCACCTTTTGTCCCTAATTATTATATTTGTGTGGATAAAGAATATTATTTTGACGTAAAAACTGTAAATTCAAATTTTGGAATCATTTGTTTCATGTTTTAGGTGTAATTTTGCTGTTTTGGGGAAAATTGAAGTATGTTGTATCACTCCGCCAAGGTGCGCTATTTGTTACCATGTCCGTTGCCGTCACAGAGTTAACTTGCTGGTTGGGCAAATGAAACTTTACCAATGTTGGTATAGTCTGTCCACAAAGTAGCACATTTTTTTGACAGTTGGTAAATGTCATTTTAAAAATTTAATTCAATATTTTACTATAATGAAGCAATGTATTAAGTTACTGAAGAATTGAATGAAGGTAACTAAACCGAGATATACAGCATGTACAAGCCTGGAATCCAAATGGAAATGCACATCAGATCATAAATGTGTGACATATGCCAGCATAAAGTCAGAGAAGTGCACTCATTCATGGAGTAGAAAACTTTGGAAACCTGACACTACATATGTTAGCAGAAGAGTCAGAAAAGAGCACTCATCCATGGAGTAGACTATACAAGTTGTATTCAAAATCACATCATATGAATATCCTTGCTGGATACTAGACATTCTGAGTTTAGTACAATACCATGCCTGAGAACTGTGGCTACTTATTTTTTATCAGTTGAATGTTCATGGGGCACTAGTACTTATGAAATATATGTCAAAAACTACTCCACATTTTTGTATCAACTGTTCCCTCCCAATAAATGTTGCCAGTAACAGGTACTGGAAGTACTCCCCATCTCTTAACTTTAGTAAAATGAAAAGTTTTAAATTACCCGATATTTTTGGAAATTTTATTTATTTTTTTAATTTTTTTTTATTTATTTTTTTAATTTTTTTATTTATTTATTTACAGAATGTTTCAAAGAGCAATATGCTCAGTTTCAAAGCTGTGAATTTCTTACAGTAAATAACTAATGTCTGCTTGGGCAGGAAATTCAAATTTACATGGTGGTAACTTGCAATTTAGTTTCCAGATTTTGCAGTATAACAAGCCCTTGGTAAATGCAACAAACTGGCAAACGAACTATCTATGCATTCCAATCTAGAAAGAAGTGCATGCTATAAGGTTGCTTGGGACAACATTCTCCTACACGTTGTTGCAATGAGCTTGCAGAGATACCATCCCGCAAAATTCAGGAAACTATCATGCAACAGAAATTGAATGAGTTTGCACTAAGCAAACATACAGCATGCATTACTGGTGACATGGATAGTAACTGACTTATTAGAGCATATTACAACAAGAATCTTTAGCTGAGGGGCCAAGAGAGGGAAATGTTCCCCCACAGTTATGTGTAGTTTTTGTTCTTTATTCATGTTATTTGTTGCAAAATATAATATTTTTTTATGAAATTATTACTTTATAAACTGTGTATCAATAACAAAAATTTTGTTTTATATTAACATAATCAATCATAAAGTAATTTAAAGGTGTGAAAAAAATCTATTTAGTTCAAACAGTCTTGTTCTCATCAAAAAATCTGTATCTAACGATGCAGATGTTACCGGATTTCCCATCGCCATTCTCAACCTCCACTCTACTGTAATATTAACTAACTTTTATGTAAGTAGCAAAAAAATAATAATTTGTAAGATGTGTTATTCAAGGATGGAGATATTTGTTATGACTAAAATGAAGTAATAATGTATTCGTATTACAGTTCATCTCATACAAGCATTCCATATTTTGACGTTTTACTTCTGAATTGAATAGACCGTGCTTTTCCAGAAATCCAGGTAGATTTATTGCTTCAAACAATTTCCAGAAAACCAGGTAGGTTTATTGCACATTTCTCAGAATAGAAATGTCAAAATATGGAAAAGTTACATGAGACAGACTATACCTTCTTTAAAAATCACTCGCATCACTGAGAGTACTCAAGCACCAAAATAGTCTCCTTAACTCCTTTCATAGATCCTCCACTGCACACTATCACTCCCTTAATTATTTGCAGGCTTCCTGGCAAATGTTTTCCACTACACCACAGTTGCTAGTCATTCCCATTGTTACAGACGTATTCATCACTCGCTGCTAGACGTCACTTACCATTCTGCTCATATTGCAGACTGCAATACGTGATCACATTCTTGTAGTCAAACTCCCAGAACTCAACTGGAAACTAAAATCTCTCTTTGTTTGTTATAGAAAATTTCACTTGTATATGCCAGCCTATTTCCGGAAAGGTCATTCTTCCAGCTGCCTTTCCCACATCAGCAAATTATGGCATCAGTATTAAACAGATCTAACAATATGATTCAACATTTTATTTACGGTAGTATGGCTAAATGAAAAAAGAATAATTGGAACAGAACATTAAGCCCTAAGTTCTGATTTAAAAAGTTTGCATCACAAACTTGTAAATAAAAATAATTGAGAGGAGAGTTATAATTAACCAGCAATGGTTTTTCAAAACAAAGAGCAATAGCTATTAAAAGGAAACAGACAGAGATGATATTCTAGGAAGTCCTGATGGGAGAGGAGGGAAGAGAGAGAGAGAAAGAGAGAGAGAGAAAAAAAAACTAGACTATACCTAGAGAAAACATATACTGTACACACTTGATACTAATTAATACAGCACAACAGAGTTGTCATTAAAATTTTCCAGTAACTTATACGTAGAAAATTGTCATTGGCCTCTAATTAATGTCATTATAACAGTTTCCTGCCTCGTGTTTTAATTTTAATACGAGAAAACAGTTGAAAAATAAACCCTTCTTCTCAGTTTGCATACTAGTACACAAATTAATTATGATTTCTTTCCTCAACACATCCCATGTCACATACTTCCATATCTAATTTTCTGTAACAACGTAAGCTGCAAATATATATATATCACAATATTTTTTTGCTGCACCAACTCCTTTCTTTAACCAAATCTCGATCCTTGGGCCACACTCATTGTGGGAGTAGGCCTGAGCCTACAGAGACCACAGAATACCCCCAAATAAGGACAGTACGTGTGTATCTGCTTAAATATATAACAGCAACTCCAACGTTTACACGTTTATGTAGTTACCTAGCTACTGTAGACATACAGCAACACAACTTTGTCTCTTTTTTTATTTGCAGTACACAAGCTGGGACTTTCCGTATTCACCCGAATGGAAGATGAGGTTTTTTGACAGAAAGTGGATTATAAAAGTAGGGGGTTGTCTTAGTTTCAAGACAAATAATCACTTTTAGTTTCCCCAAGATGAAGAGCAACTTCTATGCTTCTGAGATGAAAAGCCAATTTTATGCTCCCGAGACAAATTTTAGATTGCACAGAAAAAAAGAAATGTATGTATGTTACTCCCAAACCAAAATATTTAATACACTAGTGACATTTAGTATTCTCAGGAATAGACTTAAATTCAAGGTAAAAAAAATTTCCGCAACGAATTGTTATTTTTAAGAGGGTCGTCCTAAATTTAGGGTCGTCTTCCATTCGGGTAAATACCGTCAGTAAGCCATAATGATATGTATGCTTATGTTCCAGGTAACTGTGCATGTAGCTACATTCAGAATTAAATAAAACCAGTGATGGCAATCTCTAAGAACATATATCGAAGGGAATACTCCCACTCCAGAGCCTTGAGAAGAACAACAATAGAGATTACATGTTAAATTATAATAGGGGATGCTCAGTAACTGTTGAATTGGCATACAGTATATGCCATCACTGATGTTTTGTTAAATTTAATGTGGGCCACACACTTCTAAAGGATATTTTAAGGTACAGTATTTTATAAATACCTTGACAACTATGAACAAATAAAAATTTTTGTTTATTAACAAGTCAATCTCTGTTGTTGCTAACACCACGGCTCTTAGGTAGGTAGAATACTGTCACATAATTATTACTCTATTACAGTGTCATTAGCATTCACCATTTATGAAGTGTCTTTTGTTTTATAATTCACATTAAGAGGGATCTTGTTTTACCTATACAATATGCTTTAACATGGTAATATTAAGGCCGGCGGTGACATAGTTCCCCGATGGTAGTCGAGAAGGCGTAACACACTTGTCTCTCCTTAGTGTCTTGCAAACTCTCAAGAAGGATGTGTAATTGTGAGACATCTTGAGATTCAACACATTGTGATTGTGAAATAGCTGTGAAACAGCAGAATACTATACTTAAAGAATTACTTAAAAATCTGAAGCATTGTTAAAATTATTACAGTAGAATCCTGTTATAACGTTCCCACTTATTCCTTATTATGATGTTAGGTACTTCCTACACATATGAAACTTGTGTAGATAACTGTTGTACAATGTACCATGTCTATGAAACACGATTGGAAAATATTTCAATTATTATTTGACACATACATTAAAAATGATAAGAAAGTATGATTAAAAAATGCCATTAAAAATGATTCATTCAAGAATAGAGAGAAACTCACGAATACTAAACGCAGATGTGTCCATCACTCATTAGTCATTATTAACATACTATAAAGTTGATAGTGAAGATGATTAAGATAGAATTAGTTCAGTACATGTACTGTTAGAAGAGTAACGTACAACAGTGTATAACTGAACATACATGTAAATATTGGGAAGAGCTTGAAACTGTGTGACCACAGGAGCATTTAGAAAGCATTCTGTAAATGAGAGAGGGTATGTAGGGTAAAGATCATGCAAATAGTGTCAATATCTTTTATGATCTTCTTGTATTCTGGTAACATTATTTTTCAATGCTTCCTCTTTAGTTTATTTCTATATCTCTCATCCTAACAAAAATTCCAGAACCCACACGTGTGTGTAATGTAAACATTTCACACAAATATTGACTTGTGAAGAGACCAGCCTGTGCTTGGGGTATACTTTTTCGATAAGTCAGTTGTGTTTCTAGGGTTTTGTTTAGAGTCCCTGTTAATGTTTATTGTTTGCATAAATAATGCTAGCCAGTGTTACTGACTCTTCAGAACCAAGAGCTAATCAGCCTAGCGTCAGTTAGGTGTAGGGCAGTGATGATGCCTTTATTATTTTCAAAAGCCCCAGTGTGTTGCCCGGCCACCCTACTTTAAGATATTGCCTGTAAATGATTAAACTCCTAGTGTTTGTACAGTTGTAAGTCAGTAGTAATTGTTTGAAAATGAGTTCCATGTTGTCTTAAGCTTAATATTCTCCTAAGAAAGTCATTTGGTTAAATAATTTAAATATAATAATTTTGCTGAACAGGATAACACCTAGAAAACTCAATCTCTAAATGTAAAACTGCTATTGGGCCTGGCGAAACAGTAAAGTAACAGAAAACAGCGTCTGGATGCAATTGCTAGTGATAAGTTTTTTCATTGTAATATTTTTATGTAAAATAATGTGTTCTCAAGCCTGACGTTGGAAATATTCTGAGTTCTGTTTTCGCGACTGCACGTGAATTTAAAATAAATATGTCTTGTGTGGACTTTTCTGAAACGGCATAAAATTTCAAGCAACTTTGGACTCTTAGAAATTTTACGAAAAATTGATCTTTTAAACGTTATTGCAGATGGAAAGTTTTTGGTTTATATTTTAAAGATGTGTAGATGAGTTCGGCCAGCCCGGCCATGGTGCCGCGGGGGCGACACCGATAAGGGTTCACAGAGGGTACTGCAAGGTGTACGGCCGGCAATGTCCGATGCCAAGATTTTATTTAATATAGTTTTTATTGTAATAATTATTCATTAAAATAGTAAAATACGTCTTTTTGCTTAGCAGAATTTTGCCGATTTTTCGGTAATTTTAGTTTGTTTGTTTTGTATCCAGACCAGTTATTTGATCTTGCTAGAATGTTATAGAACATTTTACTGGAAGGTAGGCCTCCATGGTATCTTGGGACGCCATTGCGGTTGCTGTGGCTGGTCACTTTTTTCTTGGCTGTCGAGGAAGCCGGATGTGTGCCGCATTGTACGAGGTTAGCACGTGGTAAGCTGAAGGGCGCAAACGAAAGACATAGGGCCGCGATTGAAGGAGGTGAGACTTGCTAGAACTCTTCATTATTATTAACTATTTTTCATTATTTTGATGTAAACTTAACAGCAGTATGAACAGTGTGGCCGGCCCACTATCAGTTATAATTTAGTTCAGCCAGTGCTATTTTTTTTTTTTAGTTGGGTTTCATTTTAGTACAGTTCTCTTTCTATTTAATTTTATGTAGATGTACAAGAAGTTTGTACGTGCCGATGTAAGCGTGGATGCGTGAGTTTTTGTGGAAAAAGGTAATAAATATGGGTTGTTGATCTAACCATGTGTACCATTCTGCAAGCATCCACCCTTCGATACCACGAAACCCTGAGATAAGAGTATATCACCGCTGAGTCCGGAGCATCTATGAGGACTTATCAATTTACATTTTTTTGGACATTGTAATAGAACACGTGGGCAGCAACTTGTGGGAGCCTAGCACTCCAGGGCTCTTCCATGCCACCACATTCTGTCGCCGCATTACGTGGGGCTAGTATCGTCACATCTGTCGTCGCTGCACGAAGAGTGTCCATGCCACCACAGACTACATACGTATATAGCATTGCTTTCCTTCGCTCATTCCAGTAATTTAATTAGTCATTGTTAAAATGCACTATGTCTAAAAATCATAAGAATTCAAAAACCATTTTGTTTTGTCTGTACAGAAGGTAAGGAATTAGTTCCTCTCAACTTCAGTCCAGCATACAAAAATCTACATTAGCATTAAAATAAGATTTTTTGTAATATTTTGACTTTTTATGCATTAAATACTGAACTATACTACTACAAATAAAGATTTTCTGGATACATCACAATATTCATCACAGAAATAAATTTATTTATTATTATTAGGCAGCAACATAAACATTGTGGATGTTAATATGTAATCACATTTACAAGGTCAGCAAAAACATAGGTTATATTTCTCAATACATCTCAATTATTAGCACTCATGGCCAATGCCTGTGACAAAATATCACTAAACGAGGCATTGGTGATGTAAAAACATTGGAACTATCAGTGGTATAGTTTTAGACAGCAATAATAAGTCCAAAATACATTTAAGGGTGTGGTCTACTTAAAAATCTGCACCCTGAGAACATTGCTGAGTTGATCTTCGTAACACACTGAGTGTCAGAACATGACAAACACAGTTAGAAGAACAATAATAACTCCTGCTATCGTTGAAAGCTTATCATAAAATATTCAACTTTTACATTCATGGTAACAACTCTAAAAACTGTTCAAACATGTAATTTTGAGAATGATTTTGAATTCTGAATGCTCATGATTGAAACACTCTCAGTCAAAATCAGATGATCAGATTATTCTTAGGGCCCTGGGGTGCATAAAAAAGTCCTCATTAACGTGAACGTGATAATGACACTATGTTGTGCTCACACTGCATGTTCTCATGTTTCAGATTGTTACACAGACCAGTCACTGTGATTATCCACTATTTCACAATGTACAGTACCAAAGAGTATTCATACTCAAAACGTGTGCTCCTTTATAATGAATTCAATTTCAAAATAGAAATAGGTTTACAACCTTTATATAATACATGCAAGCACATAAATACAACTGCTAGACAACAGCATTTACATACCCAACAACATTTAACACATTATATGTATATACCCCTAACAGCACAAAGTGGTCTCTGCGACGTCTCATCAACGTAACAATGTAACTTCAACAACGCTGAAGTGACGTCAGAAAAATGACCAAGATGTAGGTATGACGTTGCACAGACATCAAAATATTGATTTTGTGTGATCACGTAATTACCTAAGTTATGTCGCAGGGCTGACATAAAATTTATGACATTAAGGTAACGTCACAGCCATGACATTGGTGCAATGTCACAGTCAAAATATAAGTTTAGGTTATGTGTGTGCATAATGCAGATACGAATTTGTATGAAAAATATTTTTACTTAAAAGATGAGAACATTAACCCTTATCTTATCACACTCAAAAAGAGTCTAGAAGACTCATATTAACAAACAATTTGGATGATGCCGACATTAATAAATGTGACAATGGCTTACACAACTAAAAATGTTGCCAAACAAATAAACCTAGGTATTTTAATAGAACGATAACTAGTCCAAATACCCTATATTACAATACCGGTCACTTCTATGTTTCAGTATTATGAATATTGGAAATCATTCCCCTAATGAGAAATTATTGACACTATAGCACAGAATAAAATATTTGTAGTTCTCTGTGGAACTCAGAATGTAAATTTTATGGATATCAAATATAAATACACTTCAAAGAGGTGTAAAACAAAGTTGTAAAAAAGGCTAATCTCAAACACTTCTCACTAGGATTGCTGGCAAAAAAATGTTTCCAATAATCAGATACAGTGTTTGGTATTGTTATGTAAGGTATTTGACTATCCTATAAATAAAACAAATTTGAGCATTCATAAATAAAATTCAGAATAAAACTACTAACATTTGAATTATTTTGACAATGAGATTTTCCACGACTTTTCAGAGTCATAAAGGGACATACCGTAAAACTGACATTAGACTGATGTCAGATTGTTGACCTCAAAACAGTCGAAAAATAAAGTTGTGGCAACACTTAAATCTTGTTGAAATATTGTAACCAAAATACAACACTGTGACATCCGAGTAACATTGGTACGACCATGTGGACATGTGTGCTATTAGGCTTAGAGCATGGATAACTAGAGATAGCTTGGTGCCTTTGTTGTGAAACCTACATCAAGCGATAGGCAAAATATACAAAAACCACTACAAAATAATTAATGTTGCAATATCCATTTGTAAAGACCTTGAGAAATGAGATTTATAGACTATTGAATCTTTTACAATCAATACACAACAGATTCATTTTCATTCATTCTTTAAATTACTTGAAAACGAAAATGCCACGACAATGTAAACATTACATGTAAACAAACTCTTATTTTACACGAAAATGAACGAGAATAGATGGATGCTGGTAATATGTGACAGTGAATCATTCTGCATAATGCGTCTTTAAATGTGAGTGATACCCTATTTAAATACAATATGCTCACCGCTAGGTAGTAATAAATAAGAAACTTTTTCGCTCGGTGCCCATCAACAGCTGATTAGATCTAGGTATCACTTCACAGCATGTAGAGGGATAGGCAATCAGCTCTCTAGTTGTTATCTATGCTCTAAGCTATTAGGGACCATATCCAAGCATAAAATATCTTTTCTGGTACACATGCATGTTATGTCCACATATGAAAATTTAAAATTACTGTTGTATTTCAGTCAGCTGATGCTATCCATTAACAAAGAATATAATTACATTTAACATTTTACATACACTTTTACAAATTATTTTTGGGCATTCATTCACCTTTGATATAAAGTTCAGCCAAAGTACTTGCAAAACACATTAAACATTACCTGTACAAACTATGAAAATCAACCATATTTTTGCATCTGGCTAACCAACACAGATAAAATCCATGTTAAAATTTACTATAGGCCATTCGGAATAAAGTGAGCACTAAAGATTTAACCTTTGAAAAAAATCACTAGCCGTTACTGCATATACATCACCACTAACAAGAGTTACTTTACTGCTTGTATGGTTGGTAGCGATTTATTGTACGTAGTTCTGTGTATTTTCGTATTTGACTACAACAATAGTGAAAGAACATATGACGAACTCGACCTGTCTGTATTTAATACACTTCAAAATATTTACTTATGATCTTATTGACATTCATACATACATTATAATTAGACTCGATTGGCGCGAGAATTATGTGAAGCTATCGTCGACCTCAAGTCGCAGTGGCCGTTATCGCTTGCTCCGTGCTTCAGACAGTTCAAAACTCCACCAACAGGTGGCATCAGAGTTAGGTTCTCGCCGCCAAGTTGCATATTTGGTTGCATCATTTGTGTGCGTTTGCCCGTTTTGCGTATATACACATTCAAAAGTATTGAAAATTACTTTGAGTATCATTGCCGAAATGATGTGAAACCATCGGTAATCTGTATATTATGTTTTATGTTTGCCAGCCTAAAAACCACATACTTTTTATTTCACATGTTAAGAAAATACGTTAATTATTGTTTCTGAAGCGCGTCGTTATTGTTCGTGGCAGTAGAACTGAACGAAACTTGAATTATTGAATAGCATGTGTTATGTCTGTTGTAGAGGCGGTTTTGCGTTGCAAATTCAAATAAAATATGACCTCATTTACGAGATGCGTAACGGCAATAGCGCGTATTGTTTAGATTAGTCGATGGACAGAAACCAGACATTAACTCGCAGGTATTTATAACTAAGATTACTTTTTTTATATCTTACATTCAGCCCCCGTTCATTTAATGAGTAGATATTGTAGCTAAAATTTATCGGAGCAGTTTAACGTAGTTGTAAACATTGCACGACCCTATGTAAATAAAAGCACGTGGCATTATTTGTGTTTACATCGGCGGAAAGATATAAACTGGCAGGAAACAGAAATTAATCAGGGCTTTTTTGAGTGTTCACTTTATTCCGAATCACCTATATAATAGTGTGATGCTGTGATCAAAATGACTAGCCAATCAGAGATGAGATTGCAGACAATTATGCAGCTGTGATTGTCATTTGCAAACAGGAAAATGAAGACATTTATAAATACACTAGTGCGACTCAGAGGAAGAACAAGGGGCATGGTAGAACTGAAATTACTGGTGGTGGTGCAGACGGCTGGTGGGCTGCGATTGGTTGATATGGACCTATCATAAAGTGCAGGTGGCAGCTGGTAGTTGCTGATGTTGATCACAAATGGTAGTTTCTATTGCCGGTACTTGTTTGGAATAAACAAAAACTCAACTTATGGCCAACGCAGCTGTATAAAGTTTAAAAATATTGTGTGCAGATTTGCGAGTTTAAATTTTGAATGAGATACGGAAATTTCCGTTTATAGTTAGTGGTCTAGGAATATCATTTGTAAATACAATACTTACCTGATACAAACAAAAATATAACCATATTTTTTTTTCATAGCAAAACATATTGCAGGGCTTTTTATACAAAATTGTATGCTAATTGTTAGGGAAACAAAATTATAAGTGGCCGGAAGCATCCTCCAAGTATTTCAATTAATTTTAAAATAAGTTCTTTGTTATTTAGTTTAGTAGATGGATTTCCAGTTGTGATAGGCGCTTATGAAAATTCACTCGCTGAAGTAGGGTAGGTTATGTCGGTCACATGATCATGTTTTATCTATTAGCAGGAAGTAATGAATGGCTGATGCTATTCAATGTTTTAAGGTGGTGAGAATAAAATAAAATTCTACATATTTTCTACATGATAAATATTTTGCCTAGATCCACATTGCATTCTATGTACACATTATTTTATTTATGAATAAAATATTAGTTCACGTCATTGAAAATTCGAACACAGGTAAATTTAACTCTGGTTAAGTTTTGAACACTTCAAAACTACCCCTACCCCTTAGTTTGCGCATGCTCGTCAAAACATTGTCTGATTGGTTGCTGTATCACGATCACATGATGGTAGTTGTGTCCACCAGCCAAGAAGTTGAAGTTCTGGAACTTTGCATTGGGAAAATAATTTTGGCAAGATGCCAAAATTATATCCATCACAACTTCCATTAACAAGCCAAACACACCAATTTAGGCCTTCATTTGTCTCATTTACGTTCAAAAGTAAAAGCAGAAATTCCATTTTTTAGAATAATGTTATTCACTTGTACCGTAATTTATTTCCAGTCTTTACATGTTTGTTGTACCATAAAAAAACATGTAAATTGTTCCTTAACTGATCAAAACATAGTGATGCTAAATGTTATTTATATGCATAGCTGAGACTCTAACAATTATTGTATATTTGAACGTAGCTAGCTTAAGTTCTTTCTACACACAAACGGTGCACATAGGTTGCAAACCTATTCTGTGTGACTCCAATGAAAAATTGTTTACCAGCGGCAGTATTGGTATTTTAATATTTTGTGCACACCAAATTATTATTGTATTATTAAAGTTTTTTACTTGTATGTTGCAACAAAACATCTTTGTGATGTCCAGGATAAACCCATGGTTTCCAAAATGCAATGTCTAATTAAGGACACTCAGTGATGCCACAACTCCAGAGTTTATTCATACCAATACGGAACTAATATAAAAAGGACTACAAAAAATCGTTTATAGCTAGTTGCTACCACTACAGAACAAAATTATAATCCATGTACAGCATTTATAATTTCAGCTAAAACATTTACTGTAGTAAATATTAATTATTACATATTTAATTTTTCTAACATTTGTCTGAACACAGAAATTTCATAGCTGTTACAACCATGGCCATTGAAGAACAGGTCTGGACACTCGCCTATTTGCCAACAAATTTTTCAACTCACTGGATGACTATTTTTTCATTTTAATATAGGAAATAGACAAGTGTCTGATCAAACATGAACAAGGTGTTACAAAAACTTGCTACTCTCTACAGTATGTATAATTTTCTTTCTTTGTGTTTACCAGTGATAGAAGAAGCACTAATTTCAATGAACATTTCCCACAACCGAAGGCCACCAAACAAGTGAACTTCAATTACGCCTATTGTCAATATGCTAAACCCCTCCCACTGCAAAGCAGTGAGCCAGCAGCAATATCATCACCCAGTCAACAAGGGGGTTAAGTTTTCAAACGAACGCCCATCTCTGTTCTTCTAAGGTTGTGGTTATAACTAAACAGACTAAGTCACTGGTTGAAAAATCCATAATATTATTGGTTTAGATTTTACAGACATGTATAGAAAAAATTAAAGACTAGGACAAATGTTAACTTATACTTAGCCAGCAGTTGACATCCCCTTATTAAATTAATGCATAATTAACAATAATTTATTTCAAGTATCTATGCCCAAAATGTGAATGCAAAGAATCCTGCAGAATCAGTATAGTGCATTTATTCTTTTTTATTTTAGTAACTTTTAGTTTGTAATATTTGATTCTACAACTACCCGGGTACCAAATGTAAAAAAAATGTAATATGTACTTTTAAACATGATTCAATTACACGAGGCATTTGTCAATATCACAATTTTCCAACTTTCCTTTGGTAGCTTGGCATTATTGATAGGACAGTTACGGAACCATAAAATTTGTTTTTAAAGGTTTAATTGTCATAACAATTGAGCAACACAATGCATTGTTTTCAATTATTAGCACTACAAATGTGAAAATATGTTCTGACTTTCACAATCATCACACAAACTTGCAGTATGTAGGGAAAAAAAAAACATAAATTTTCAACTTTAAATGTTAGCAAGTTGGCAGCTCCATAAACTGTCGTCACTATAGTCAGATTAAGAGTACGGATAAAAAATTTTATGCGTATATAGCTAGGAATTTTTTGTATGTTAAGCAGAAAACATGAATGCTTTTTTTCCCTATTTCTTCAGTGAAACAGCATCATTTCTTTTAAATGATAAATTTGACAAAATGTTTTGCTGTACAGTTTGTCCTCATGTATAATATATCTGTACCTCGGAGGTATAAGACACTATGTCCTCTTTTTGTCAAAATGCACTTTTTACCGTAAACATGGCCACGGTTTTAAATACTTTGTAGTGACATACAAAACAAAGTCTGTGTTGTGTCAAAAACGTTCGTTTTCGGGCACTATACAGCCGGATTCACTAGTGAATCTCACTCTTCAAACTGCTCTCCTGAAATATGTGATTTTTGTGACATAGTGTCTTATGCCTCCGAGATACAGATATGTAAAAAGGGAACTGAAAGTCACTATTTTTGAGAAAACTATTGAAACCTATGTGAAATCTGGAATGTTTACAGAGCTTATGTTAGCCATTTTGATTTTATTTGACCACGACATAAACTTTTCTTGAATATTGTCACTCCTATCGACTTGAGTCATATCTGTGGTCAAATCATTATTTTTCTGAAAATTCTATAAGCGGGACTTCAATGGTCCAGCTTAAAAGTCACGTTTGAGTGAGTTACCAATGAGAAGACTACATACACTGCAGTTGAATCCTTAAGCACAGATGCAATGACACAAGCGGTGAGTGGAAATGAGTGACAAACAGTGCCTGCACATCACCAGTATTTCAGTTCAAGGAAATACTTAAATAAGGATGTGTTTTATTTTTCTTGGAAACTTGTCAAGTACAGAATAGTAGTTTCCACAAGGAAAGTACAAAAGTAAACTCCTGGTATCTGTATGTTTTAAATGTTCTTAATAATAGGTCAATGAATAATAACAACAAAATTAAAGAGTCCAGCAAAACTTGAGGGATTCACATGACCTTGGTGTACAATACCTGAAAGAGAAATGGAAAAATATAAATGTTTAGCTGCTACAAAAATTTTCTGCAATAATATACTGATGTCATGACTCTGAAGTTTAAGTAAAAAGGAAAACAAGTTTCAGTAGGACATGGAAGCATTCGGGCAGTAAGACCAACACTCGCTTGTTCTAAGTTTGCCTCATCGCCTGTAGTGCAAAACATTGAGTAAGTATTAGTCTTTCTGTCAAGGAATCCATTTTTAAATCACAGGAATCCTCTAACGAACCAAACAATTAATTCTTGGTATCCCTTTAGTGAAATGAAAATACCTGTTATTCAGCAATTATTCTTATTGTGTGCAACTGGAAACCGAAACAGAGGAAGTTATTACAAGGGTTAAAGAAGGATGTTCTGGAAATATTCAGTACAACACATTATTAAAAATTTTTAATGTACAATCACATATCTTGGCAGTTATGCAAAAAAAATCTATCTAATACTACTATTTCCTAATTTGGAACTCTGGGCACACAAGATTGTTAAAAGCCTATATGAATGAAGTTGCCAACAAGCAGTACAGTAGTGTACCTTTGGATAAAAAAAATAAAAATTGCTACATCCAATAACTCTGTAAATAAGTTTTCAAATGTTTTATTTAAAAGATCTAAGGTATTATTTCATTCACTTTCACACAATGATACTTTAGTACACTCTGTTGACATAAATATATCAAACACATTTTATCACACACAGTTTGATGGGCTATACACAAAAAATAATTTACTTTCAATGAAAATACATATAATTAATTTTAGTTAATCACTTACCATGCATGTACCTAATTGTAAAGTCATGTGTATGCTGACATATCATCATCTCCTATAGTAATTGTGGTAGTGAAATTATTACATTCCATCTTGCATGTACACAGTATTAAAAAAAATTGTAAACCTGTTCCAATAACATTATGACTGTTTAATTAATTTTATTAATGGCTTTTACTATTACACTGCACAAGACATATTCTATTCATAATTTAATATAAAATTCCTATTCCAGATAAAATATTTAATCACCTTTGGCTTTCCTTGTTTAAGCTAAAAGTTTTATACATATATTAAATGTCTTTATAACTCTGGCTTACACAGCTAATTTATACCTATGAATTGTTTTTAGATAAAGCATTGCAGTTTATTTACATTATTTCCTTCACTTAAAATATCACATGTTACACAATTTATAGATTTTTTGTTATGTTTATGAACATCCACTATGGTACCATATTTTACTTTGATTTTACTGACACTGTTATTTTTTTTATCAGAATGGTTATCTTGTATGGTTTTAGCATAACCTTACTGTTGCAGTCTTCAACACTTGTTTCCTTTCAAGTCAATAGTTATTAACTTCATCAATAAAAAGACCATTTTCAAGTAACAGATATGACCAACATTAGTAGTATACTATTTTCATAAAGAGCTATTGCGGTTTAAGAAAAGCACTTCATATTTCCTGTTGGGTATGTCATAGTTGCAAAAATGGAGAACTTTATTTATAAGGCAAATTTCTGAAGTATATTATATGCAAACAATTTTCTTGATTGCCACATATTTCATAGTGAATCCAGCACGAATCAGATTGTTACATTCAGTGATGGTTCATACCCTGAAGTTTGTAAGAGGACCACCATGTAACTACACCACATTACAATCTGGTAAGTTTGCAGTACACAGATAACATCAACTGAATACACACACCCTGCCCCACTTGACATTTCTGCAGGCGTTCGACATGAACTAAACGTTGAGATCAGCCATCATTTTGCGGAAGTCCGCCAGCGTGTTGTAGTCTGGATCGGAGTCAATGTCAGCAAAATCTCGACTAGAGTCTGACTTGGCGAAGCTGGGGTTGTAGCGGCTGAGCGACAGAGGACAGGGCAACAGCTCTGGCATCACAGAGTGGTGAGTGATCAGCGCAGTCAGTGTGGAGAACTCTTTCGTAAAGCCCTGCAGCATGAAAATATACAGTAAATATTACAGATATAAGATGGCTGCAGCTACAAGTGAAAGTTATATGTATTATTCAAGGAAAGTCCTTATACAACCCAGCGAAGTTAAGGGCACTGTCTGCTTCAGAGCTCTGGTGAAAGTAAGGATGGAGAGTTATATGTTAAATTTAATTATTTTAAGCACACACCTTAAGCCAGGGTTTAGTCACCTAACAAACTTAAGGTACATGCCACCACCAACTTTCTTGTTCATCTCAATGTGGCTCACATTGCTACAGGACAATTTGGACTGTTTTTTCAATACCCTGAAAACTATAAACAAACAAAAATGGCAACCTTGTAGAATGCCTGTCAGTAGTGAGCAGCATTAGGCTACTCACCCATCCTCCTAAATAAAATGGAGGGGTTGGGTGGTCCTCCCCCAGGAAAATTTTGATTACTAGATGCAAAGTAGTGCTACTTAAGAAGTTTTCTTATTGAGATAGCAGTATTATTTTAAGAAAAATATTCTGAAATAGGAGACTAGTGCTATTGTAGATGTAGTGCAGCAGGGACAAATTATATGTAAGCGTCCCCATCCGTACTGACGCTCTGTGTATACCTGCTGTTGGAGCAGAATATGTGGAAGTGTGACCTATTCTATTGTAACTGTAGTGCAGCAGGGACAGATGTTATGTGGTGTCTGGGAAGGGTTGATAACAGTTTTTGAACTACTAATGTCTGGTAATCACACGTAACGAAACACGGATATAGGCATGCAAGATCTCCGACACTGCTCATTTAGTAGCATGCTAGGTTTCTTCAAAATTTAAGGCTTGCACGTATTTTTCCATAAATTAATGGAATTTTTATGTTTTGACATTTTCTGCATTAGATATCACAAATAACCTTACGCAAATTGTGTATGGTACACGCGGAATCAAAACACACTAAATCTAACTGACACACCGTAAGATAACAAAGCAAAATTGCATAAACATAGTGAGTCGTTACTGGACACTTGAAAATTAAATGTTACGAAACATGATTCTATGGAATTTCATTCACAAGTGTGACATCAGACATGATTACTTTGTCTGAATGTGATATTAAAATTGACCGAGTACTTCCGAACATAATTTAACATGTAAATCTGTATCGTTGTTCTTGCTGGAGCTTTTAAAGTACGCAATGCCCTTACAGCTAGGTTCCAATCGCCATTTTAAATTATTTAATTATTTTGCTTATTTGAAATTCTGAGACGTAAAAAGGTATAATTTGTGATGACAGCGCAAATTTTATTTACCTTGCACTGCAAAGTAGGCATGGTAGTTGAACTTTTAATGTAGGTATACTTAGGTTGCAAAAAGATATACAAGTATAAAAAAAAAAGCCAGAGTGATTGCTACCTAAATACATGTTAAAAGTTCAATTCCTGTGCTTGTGCTATAGCGATAGGAAATTAGAATTTGCAGTACAATCACTAATTCTACAATTTTCTTCTCAGAATTCCATAAAAACTAAAAATTAAATATACCAACATGGTGACTGAAACAAAGCCTTATGATCTCTTACAGCCCTGCCAACATTGTAAGTTGTAAGATAATTTGGTCAATGCTTAATATTAAGGGAGGATGATATGATGTGGTTATGGAGCAATTAAAGAATGTAGGGGAGGGAGGAAAGATGGTGCCTCGAGAAAACATGCCAGCCAATAGTACCGACAGTTATCAAGAGCAACCCTACCTGCAATGAAACGTGGATCATCTTGGTTAGGGTGAGAAACGAGTAGTCTAAATACTGCACTACCATGCCCCTCATTGAAGGAAGTCAACCAGTAGAAATGAGAGTCTATGAATTATGAGAATAAGCAAGGCTTAGTTATATACTATACAGAATAGAAATATGATAAAAATGAAAGAAATAAACACACAACTATAAATTTTCGAGTAATACAATTTTGGATTGGCTAAGTACATTTATTCCAAAACTGAAAACTAATTAAACGTGCTTTAAACCAAATTATGCATGTATTCTATCAGCAGTAATTAAAACAAAATTTTTATAAAACAGAATCAAATTAGGAAACACATACAAATAAAATTGCTGGCTTTTCAAAAGATCAGTGAGAGTAGCGGCAGGGGGAGGGTTAAAATTATATTGTGTGGCTTGAAGCAGACAGATCTCACTCTTGCAGGGTTAGGGCAATGTCTCTCTCTACATGGGGTGCTTCGTAACAGTAACAACCAAATACAATAAAATATATCTCTGTAATTCAGCATACAATTATTCAGAGTTTTTCTATTTTATAACATATTTCACTTCATTATGATTAAGACCAACCAGAGACAAAATTATCAAAATTAGAAATGAAAATAAAAATGTACTATACAAAAGTTAACAATGACAGCCTTCAAACAAAAAGTTAATTAATCTGTTATACTATTTCACGACATAAAACTACATACTATACTGCATTGTTACAACAAATACAGAACCAGCACGCAACCATATTATTGAATGTGAGCAGCAAACGGTAAGAATAAAATTTACTGAAGTTTACAATGTCGGTCAGCACACTTAATGAATTCTGCAACAGCGTAAGACATGGATATTGTTGTAACATCCAATATTAGAGAAATAAAAACTTGTATGTGACAAATCTGTCGAAGTAGAGTACAGAATATGAATCAACAATTCAAGATCTTGCACCAAGCCACTGATGCTTTAAAAATAACCATCTGTAGTTTATTTTCTCATCACGCCTAGACAGAAATATGCACTGGTTTATAGTTGTTGGTGGCAACATTACTCATTTACCTGTAACTTAAATACAAATGTATGACTGTCAGTGCATCCTCTTTGAGCCGCCACTGGCCTGAAGGTGCACTACCAGCATTTGCGATCACAAGTTTAATACATACTTTACTTCTTGTATTTGAGCACAGAGATGTTGGTATTTCCCATTGTTATGTTCTACTAAACATGAGAATTCATAAAAAATTAATCTAGCTAATATTACATTCAGTACTAAACATTTAGCACTTCTGTCCAAACATTTTTGCTACCATGTACACTGCTGTCTTTGGTCTTTTACACCCAGAGTGGATACATCTTGCACATACAAATTAAGTGGATGTATCTTGCACACACAAACTACTGAATGCCAGGTTTCTGACATGAATCACCTGGATTATGCTTCTGCCAGCATAGGCATGATTTGGGGGTGGCAGGGAGGGAGCACTTGCCACCCAAATATTTGTGATAACAAACAAAAATAATATTACCCTCCCTTTTAGCTATACTAACTTTCACAATAACTTGACTGAAAACTGCTTAAATAGCACTATGTTGCACCTTGAAACCCAAAATTTCCTAGGGGGAACATTCCAGATTTCCACACATTATTGGCTGGATTGATATTATAGGCGGTTCGGAATAAAGTGAGCACTCAAAAAAGCCCTGTTAAATTTCTCTTTGCAGCAAATTCGTATCTTTCCGCACGCAACGTCTCAACGATGGGAAATGTCTAACCTATCTGGACACGTCACTTAATGCTTGCGCATTTAAGATAAATTGTGTAGTCGACAGGAACCTATACAGTTTGACAAATAAACGTTTATTAATTATGTAAAACATCGTTATGTCAAATTTATTTCATTTTATTTCAGTATTGCTGTATTTAAATAGGAAAATACACTGGACTACTCACTGCAATACGCTGCCAACCATACAGGCAGTAACGTAACTATTGTTAACGTTGAATCATATGCAGTAACAGCTAGTGACTTTTTTCAAAGGTTAAATCTTTAGTGCTCACTTTAATCCGAATGACCTATACTTGCTTTATTTGCCACCCCAACCAAAATGCTGAAGTCATGCCCATGTTGCCAGTACGTAATTAGCAATGCCTCAGAACTATTAATGATACTGAAATACCAGCTGAAGCTGAATGTAAGAATATCAATTTTATTTTAACTACATTAACTACAAATCTAAACTGTAAATATGCACAGGCAAATACGCAGGGCATAAAGAAATACAAAATGATGAAACCAAATCCATCCATTTTATTTCTGCAGACTACATGTTCAGCCCTCCTACCTATCTACGTGAAGATGTACGCCTACAAGATATTTCATATAGGTACACAGGCATTTTACAGCCCGACGTGAATAATCAATTAAAAATTATCATGGGTAGCACAAATCTGAAGGCTGTGTCTACTCTGTGTGAACTGTAACAAATTCTCAGAGTCAAAGTGCAACATCTAGCTGTAGGTGAAGCAGAGGTGTAGTTGTCCAACTGCCCCCCCCCCCCACAACCGAGATCTATGTTTAATTTCCCGTAGCGCTAGGCCCGATATGGAGAACGTAATAGACGTTGCAGTTGGTCAGCAGTTTTTCTCAGGGTATTCCCATTTCTCACGCCCAAGTAGTCCTCCGCTGCACCATACTAGCCTCGTATCTTCTTTACTAGCACTGAAAACCTCTGTTTTAAGACTCAGCATCGCTCGCCATGTTGAATTATTTTATTTTTCTCGTTTCTATACTCTGGAAAGAAAAATGTGACATGTTTTACTGTAGTGGAAATTCTGTTTAACTTGCACTACAGTACACATACGACAATTGAATTGTTAACATCTACGGAGAAATCAGTACAACAAATTTTTATTATATAGAGTAACACAATGCATGTATACAAAAATTTAAAATTTTTCTTCCAGGAAAATCAAAACAGCCTATAATCAAATGAGCCAATATTGCAAATGATGTAGAGCCTTAAGTCCTGACCAGACTCCCTCCACTTCATTCCCCTCTTGCTGCTTGGCATACCTTGATCTTGTAACCCTTGTTGGTGCGCATGATGAGGTAGTGTGCTATCCCAGATGGCTGGAAGTCCCTGGGGACCCTAAGGGACAGCGCGTAACAGCCGGGCTTGCTCGTACTTTCCCGTACCATGAACGCTCCGACAGGCTCTTGGCCAAGCACCTCCAGGGTGATTTCTCTGTAAACAGAACAATATACATACAGACCACACTAACAATTGTGTAAAAATCATGCTGTCAAAACACAAGAAACAAAATTACCCTCTTACAGACTACAATTTTCCTTACAAGGTTAATTTTTCTGTGACAATATACAACACCCAAGGCACAGGCGTGGACAGGCTGCTTTTTTGATGGTGCTAAGTTAGCTAAACTAGAAACTTGGTTATTCTAACACTTGGTGGCCGAAGTAATAATCTGGTGTACAATGTAAATTAGCTGCTGCGATTAATACCCACGGACAAAGCCACGGGTGGACTGCTTGTTAGAAAAAATATTCCATGTGAGTCATGTCTGAAATTTTTTGTTCCGTTTTATTTATTTCTAGAATAACAAAAG
Organism: Medauroidea extradentata; assembly: GCA_003012365.1. NCBI lineage: Eukaryota > Metazoa > Arthropoda > Insecta > Phasmatodea > Phasmatidae > Medauroidea > Medauroidea extradentata. Next base: position 26,021 of record PNEQ01128695.1, read on the forward strand.
CAGACACCTTTCAGTGGACAGCAGTTAAATATTACTTTTTTGATATCAACCAGTGGGACACCAAAGTGTTTAATTTGTTCATTATGATTCATGTTCAGTGTTACTGTTTACTGCATGAAAGCTAGTTCTGTTAAGAATATGAACATTTTTCCAAGTGCGTAATTTACTTAAAGGAAAAGAAACTTCAAGTACGCCAACTGCTTGGAGTAGCTTTGTGCTTCAGAGGCTCAGAAGTAAATGAGTAATAAGAAAGACCTTGAAGCTCGCTTTAAATATCTACTTGCAACTTGATGCCAGCCCTGAACCAACAAGCAATCTTTCCAGTGAACCAGTTACTAATGTACGTAATGTTAAGTGCAATTTTGCACAAGACTGAAGTATTTTCTTTTTGTACATAAGCAAAATGTGTGCTTGTAATATTGTTTATTTAAAATATTTCCCAGAACACTACAATGCATATGAAACACATGGCAGGATGCCTAGAGTTAATTTCACAGTGATGTGTTATGTGTTACACACTGTGTACGTGTGTGTGTGATGAAGTAACTCACTGAAGTCAAGGAAAACAATTCTCCCTGAAGAAGATGGCCAGAATTTAAATAATAACCTCTATACTTTCCACTTTTATCCCTGTGGGGGGTGTAAGTTTCCACCTAAGTCAGAAGGCTTTATTATGATTTGGATAGTAGATGAGGTGTATAGACAAGGACGGTCAGTAAAATTAACAAAAATTACGGAATAAGTTTTCATCACAGATTTAAACTGCTTGTCAGTAACACAAATTTAGGGGGTACAAATTATATATTTTACAATGTACCCCACCCCAAAATTTGAGGTGGAGGTACAATGTGCCCCTGTAGGCCTACCTCTCAGGCAAGTTGCAAGGGCACACTACTGCACTCAAAAATTGTACACAGCCAATGTTACTACTTCAAGTATATAGCTCGGTGGATTTGAGAACAGGGATGTCTGCACCATGGGCGTCTGTGTACTGAACATCGCATCGTAGGGAAAGCCGTTTGTTCTTTTGAGATCTTTAGTGCTCATTATGTTACAATAGAAATAGTAGGGTCAGAGGTACTTTAGAGATGGTAAGGAGTGGCCAAGCCACTCATACCTGTTCCTTAGTTACACTAAGGTTAATTCTACTATAGGCTAGGAAGCTCAAAGTTATTAGTATGGAAAAGTAAAATTTCTACGCTAGTTGCGATGATGTCGGCAAAGGGACAAAAATTAGTGGTTATCATTTTCAGTTTCGATAGCTTTCATGATTATGGAAGTTATTTAATTTTTTTGTTAGTAAATTAACTTACTTTTTCAGTACAAATTTTAATCAAGAGAATTTGCTCTCATTTTAGCTTAAATAACATTAATTTTATCACCATGTGTAATTTCACTGATACCCGGACAACTAGCTGCAGAAATTGTGTCATGCAAAACTAATAACACTGAGCTTCCTTTGATGTGATAGAATTAACCTTAGTGAAAGTTGTCAGACCTGGGTATGCCGGCCTGGAACCAAGGTGCGGAGCGCAACTCGCCCTCCTCGGTGCGGTTGTTGAGGCTGTCCGTGCGCTCGGGCAGCGGCGGCGGGGTCGGCGTGGATCCGTGCGTGCTACCGTCCGCGGCCGGCGGGCACGACCCCGAGCTGCTGGAGCTGATCTGCGAGATCCTCTTGGACTTGAACTCCTGGTCCGTCGAGGCGGGAGAGTTCTGTGACAACCTGCGTCACACACACGCTCGTCAGCACCTCTGTGGGGACAAGGCCATAGCAAGAAGAGGAGCCTTAGGCCTTCTTCGAAATGACATATATTTGTTTAATATAAATAATAATTCAATACACTCAATCAGCAGGCCTAATCAAATAAAAATTGTTCAAGTACCGTACATACTTTTTTCAATCTGTTTAATATATCATCAAAGAAAAGACCAAACGTAAGGTGGTGTTACATACATACGTGTGTGTATGTATGTATATATGTATATATAGACACACACATATATACATACGTTTTCGTTTACAGTTCTGAGAGCAATTACCTTTTATGTATTGTACGTGTTTGATGCTCTGTATGTCAACAGTTCTTGTTTTAAAATGAACCAGGGAGGAATATTCCACAGTACATGCGGTAGATTTTGGCATGCACTGTGACTGACAGCACTTTTTTTGCGATATTATTTTTTTTACGCCTAAACGAGAGCAGATATCAAAAATCTGTTTGGCAGTTTTGTTTAAAATCGTCTTCTCCACGTTGGGTGATTTTTTTCAAGGAAGTAATACAATGGTTTCAGCTAATTATGTAATCAACAAAATTCTGGTTAGTTGACTTTTTAGTCGAAACCGCATAATTTCCACAACAAAAACCATTTTAAACAAAACCACCATATTTTTATATCGGCTCTCGTTTAACTTAACAAAATAACTATCGCAAAAGCAGTAGATACATGAGAGCAAAGAGCTGTCCGTATTTTACTGAAGTTACACGACACAGAGTAGTAAATGTCACAATGTTTGTCACAGAACAGACATAGCAATTAACTACTGGAAAACTATTGTACATTTCATGTAATAAAAGTGTTATATACATACCAAATAACCTGGGTTACTTTGTGTCTGGGAGGTAATTTTTAACAAAGCAAAATGTTGTTTTTTCTGTCATTTGGTAAAGAAAATATCAGACTACATCGTCACAGCTAGCTTAGCTTTACAGAGTGGCATACAAATAAATAGTTTGTGTGGTGAAAAGTGATTTAAAGTTATACTCAATTTTACATAACTTCAGTAAAATTTGAAGTTCTGATAGACTACCTTCTAAGTGCTGTAGATGTTTTATGCTATGGTTCTAAAATGAAGTTGAGATGTTCATTCCTTCCAACAACCTACCGTAAATTTTGTCTTGCATATTGACCCATATTACGTAATTTTAGCAGTAATTGCACATAGGTAACTGTCAAAATCTATTTAAGTTATACGAAATAAAGTATACACACCACAGGTGCTAAACCCTAGCTTACCGTATAGAATTTTACGTTGTATGCGCTTGCTCGAAAGATTAGCTCTAACTTGGGCAGCAATGCTTCATGTGAAGATTGAGTCCTGCCGAACACAAAATCATGGCTACTACTTGTGAGAGAGATACATTATGGAATCTTTACTTAAATTTTTTTTTTTGGTGTTCGTTTAATTTCAGAGTCGATAAACCAGCGTTTACAGGGGACTGTTATCAGGGCGAGTATAAATGCATGCACTGCCCCTTACTTTCTAGCTGGGGGCGGGGGGGGGGGGCTCAACACCCTCCCCTAATCTTCCCCCATCCTTTCTTTATTTTAAATAATCCACTGCCATTGGATAAGAGGTTGAAAGAATGAAACAAAACGTGAACGAGTTAGGGGGTTCAGAAGGGTTAATGACCCTCTGACCCTGTACTGTAAGGGAGAAATATTAGGTAGAAAAATATTTTTATCATCACGTATTTCTGCGATAGTAAGTTACTAATTTCAATTAAAAATATTGAAAATTGTGATCAATTTTCTTTAATTATTTTCAAAATTATTATTCTTCGCTCCATAACAACAAACATATGCCATTGTCCCTGGAGGGGCAGCCTATATTAGTTTCCAAAACCTACCATTTTCAATTAATGCATTTATAGTATGTTTCATACGACCGTAAGATTAGACAGAATATTACGTAATGCCATTGTCAGTATCAATTTAAGACGAAATGTAGTATACAATATGGTTGAAAGGTTATCTCATGTTCGACACATAACCATAAATACCCCTGCGAACTGTCAAGACGTACAGAAATAGTGCGAAGTAGACTGTACTTGTGTATGTCCTCTGCGGTGTGCTCACCTGTTGTTATCTATCTCGATCTGCTTGGATGGCACCACGTCCCTATTGTTCTCACTGACGTCCTGGCTGGGAGCCTTGCTGCTCCTCGACGAGTCTGTCTCAGTCACCGCCTCGTTCACGTAGCCGCCAGACAGGGGCCGGCCCCCGGGGGAGGCGGGCCCGCCGCCACCGCCACCGACCAGCGGGCAGCTCTCCTCGCCGCCCCCGCCTCCGCCAGTCAGCCCCATGGCGATGCGCTTGATGAGCGGAGGCTTGTCGGCGAGCCGCTTGTACGAGTTGAGCTCTGTAGGAGAGTTGCTCTCGTCGCTGCTGGGCGTGCTGTTCTGCGAGGAGGGGGGAGGGAGGGGCGCCGCCCCCGCGGGTCGCAGGCCGGGGATGGAGGTGGGCGGCGGCGCCTTGACGCCTAGGCGCGCGTGCCTCTGGCCTGGAGGGTCGGCGCCGCCCCCGCCGGGCAGCTGCACGTTCATGGAGCCGGTGTTGGGGGCGGCGCGATGTGGAGAGCCGAGCGTCACTTGTTTCGTCTACACAACAGACAAAACACACACACACCACGTCAGCGGCCGTCTATATATATATTCACAACAACCCCTGGCTGAGTGCGTTTAGAAGGAAAGGCACACAATGACACTGCCTATACCTCAGATCCCTAGCAAGAACAAGGTGATGGTTAGGGATTTGCATGTTTCATATTCGATGGGTGTTTCACACGCCTTTCACGCCACTTTCAGACGGAAACCATTTTCAGCACTGATATGAAGAAAACATTGCTACACGAACAAATAGGCGTGGTAGAGTGTTTTTTTTTTTTTTTTTTTTTTTTTTTTTTTTTTTTTTAGAAAGGAAGTACCTATTTATTTACACATATTTTTCAGGGTAATAAAAAAACGACTACAAGATCCTAGAGGAATGTGGGCCAAAACGTGAAGTGGAACAAGTCAGTGGTAGCATTCATGTAGGTTCGACGTGTACTGAACCAAATGTCACAGCGTACCATTCAGCGGCAAGTCTATGAATCGTAAACTGCTGTCAAATTAAACTGTGAGTTTCACACACATCTTGCTGTTGTTAATACCTGGCTGAAAATCCGTACTGGGTCTTTGTTCAGCGCAGCCAGTTCCGCATAACACTATCGCTCATAGACCTACTTTTGTATAAAAAATAACTCTCTGAATTACACCAGATATTGATTAAATTGATGTCCAAGGGCGCCCATAAAATAGAAGGGACAGAGTGGGGCCTGAGCCACCCCCCCCCAAAAAAAAAACAGATGTTCCACAATGTGTTTAATTTTGTTTGTTAATAAAGTGTATAGCAAACTATTTGCAGTTTGATAAGTTTCGTAATCAACTCTGTTTCACGTGTCGAAATATGCAAGCGGCTACACATTTATACACAGACTATATCCGTTCCTGTTGACAGAAACATATATTATGATCTTGCCCCCCCCCCCTACAATCTATAAGATGGGTACCCTTGTTGATGTCTACTGAAACCATTTTCATAAACTGGCCATGATAAAAATAACGTTTAAATAGCTATGAAGCCACCCCAAGAACAAAAGTACAACTTCTCAATAAGGTCCCCATGAATCATTTGGCTCAGCTGCTAAATACAACATGAAATGTACAATGTTTTCACGCTCATCAACACAGATGAGCATTATTTAGCATCAGTGAAGAATAAATGCCCCGCAGGAAACCTCGCAGGAGTTAACAGGCATCTCAGTTCATTTGACAAAGTTTACAGACGCCAGTGCAGAATAAACTGGTCGAAAAAAAACATCACCATAACATATAACACATCAGTTACTACAAACATGAGAAGCCACGCTCAGCAACAGCTTTACGATACCTACACACAGCACTGATTTTGGCAAGTTGAAGACAACAAAGGCACATCAGAGGAGCCTTATAGATTTGGTAACATCCTTCCGACATGAACAGTGATAAGAGCAAAATTTAAGCACAAATCGTTCGTAAGTCCGTAAACCACAAAAAAAAAAAAAGCATACTGATGGAAGTCTCTGATTGGCTCACAGTTTCAGTCAATCAGAGCATCCAGCCAATAGTATGAAAGGGCACAAAGACACAAGATTCAAAATTACAACAAATGATATTTAAATTGCAAATCACAACAAGGGCATACAGACACAAAAAAAAAATTCTCGCTAATGCAGCGGCAGTGACTAGAGCTTGAAAAACGAAAGTAATTCAACATCCCGTATACCTAATCTAAGGAAAATTGTTGGTGTTTGTGTGGCCTGTTCATTCATAAAGTTTATTTGCGAGTGGGTTTTAATTAAGAGCTTCCCTCGATCGTGAGCAGACACCATCAAGCGTTATCTGCGCCGACAGACGTGCGCGCGCAACCGCCAGCTGCTGGGGAAATAGTTCCGGCCGGCGGTAAACAAGCTAATTACAAGTCGCAGACTCGGGCAGAGTAATTAATTTGAAAGCGTTAATTTCCCGGGCCCCGTGGTAATTATAAAGCGAAAGGGTTGGTGGGAAGAGGGGAGGAAGAAAACAAGAGTGGCAGGGGGAGAGCGGATAGGGAGGGGAGGAGGCTGTGGAGCTACATGCGAGTGACAGGAACTAGATCAAAGTTTGCGCCGGAAGTAGGGGAACATGTCCGGCGCAGGTGTGGCGTGCGGGGAAAGTCTGGAAGGAGCGTCAGAGTCGAAGGGGGGGGGGTGGTGATAGACGAGGGAATGTAGCCCTGTAACATGACGGGCACCTACAAAGCACGGCAATGACTGGGAGTCCGAAATTACTAACAGGTTTACTCGATTCAACACAAGAAGCGCATAGTTGCTGTTTTTTTCCTACCCAATTCGACGCAGCACAGTGAAACGTATCTTGCTTCACGCACCTCACATGTCTTAAGAGTGCGTGGTAGACAAATAAACGCTGGAAACATCAATTGATTTCTACGCTTTTTTCGAAGCCAATATGGATAAAATACTCAATGACAATCCTAGATATTGGTATTTACCAACTTTATGAGTAAATATTTATCCAGAATTACTAATTCATTACTCGTGATCTCTTGCGCCGCAGTTAAATGCACGAGGTTCCGGCGTCAGAGATTGTGCCTCAGAAGTTCGTAACACTGGGAACAATTTTGTTTAAAACGTTGGCTAAAACTATTGTCTAGGATTGCTATTGTTTAACTTTCGCAAATTGGCTTCAAGAAACTTACAGTTATGGATTAATGCATTTAGCGTTGAATTATTTATTTATTTACTGTCTTATTTTTCAAATGGCGAAGTTAAGGCACGTAGCCTTCTCTTACACTTGACCATTTTTTTTACAGATGCACAAAATAAAATTGCATAAACATAGAACTGTCAAAAACTGAGAAAAAATAATCAAAAACTAATGATGACTAACATGACAAAACAACAGACCACTTTACATATTCGTGTGAAGTAGCGACTAATAAACACTCGTACAGAGTTTAACATTTTTCAAAAATATTTCCAACACAAAGTCCTAGCTCGTTGTTATGTACCACGTAGAGATAATGATTTATCGCGGAAACATACAACTGTTTGCTGGATTTTAACGTAAGTTCACAGCTTATCAGATGCTCACTGGCTTTTCCCTGTACGTGGAGCTGTTACCCTATTTCACTGAGACAATAGTAATCCCACTATTGTAATATTTGATGCCCGTTGTTTGTCTGCAGACAGATATGGAGTGTCGGTCGTGTATCACCCAATCATTAGGGCCCGGTAGTTTTCGCGAAAAGATTTTTGCAGCACTTTGTTTCAGTGCCTTATGTGCGCACCTGCATCTTGGCTTTGTGGTCAGTGATTGGATGCCGTAACACCCAGCGTGTGGAGGTTAAACCCGCAAATCACAGACGTGATATGTAGCAGTTATCGTGTACTGATTGGATCAGTCAAATGAATAACAACTCTGCACAAAAACACTCTGCCAATAGCCACGAAGTTGAGCTGCAGGTGTGCACGTAAGACACTGAAACAAAGTGGGGCAAAAATCTTTTCGCGAAAATTACCGGGCCCTACCAATCATACACGTGACAAACTACAGCGTTTTCAAAGGTATGCTGGCACAAAACATTTTTGGCGATATATAGAGACCGATTCGCGGATTCACTGAACTGAAGGCTAACTTCTAAGAATATCTGTGCACGCAAGCAGACGTCAGCTGTTCATCGGCTGCTGTCGAACACAGTGAAACCATACTCATGGGCTTACACTTAGTTGCTTCTATATTATTGGCTGTGCGCCATCCAGGAGGTGTCAAACTGAGCCAAGAGCCAATTGTGAAAGCGAAATGAATTTACAGTAGGCCTAGTTTGAATCCTAGCGTGTGCCCAAATAAAAACGCGAGTTTTTCAGGTCTCTAGCGATATACCATCATCTCTAACTATAATTTTTGTTTAGCTATGTTTACGGATGGCGATTTATTGCGGGGAAAGTTGTCTGTTTGCTAGACTTCAATGTAACATATTAATGTCGACGTTTTTCTTTCATTAACGGTAGATTGCCTATTTGACTGGTGCGCTACGACTGAACATATGTAGAGGCACGATTATTTCGCGTATTGATTCTACGTCAGGTTGAACGTCAATAATTTATACTTCACTGCCATTACTGTGATCGGACAACAGTAGTTTTTATACACATTTGACGAGGGCAAACCAGTAATATATAAGGAAGTATATCGTTGTGAACTCACGTGGTACTCTCTTGTAAGCTCAGAAGCTAATGAATACTCGACTGTGGCCAATAGAACTGAGAAATCTAAACTGCTACCAGATGAATACGCGAAATAATCGTGCCTCTAAACATGTGATTTGTTTGTAAACCACTACACCAAGGAACCTATAATTAGTTCACTATAAGACCTCGCTGTTTAGTTTTGCTGCGGTTTTGATTTTTTTAAAGCAAATTAATACACATATCAAAAATTCATTCTTACAGTTTTAAGACTTATACATCGTTTGTATCTGAATTTTTATGTTGCAAGACATCAAACAGATATTTAGATTTTTTGCCTCTAAAATATCAATATTTTGTGGTCAAAATAAGCCAAAATGAAACAAAACAATTTTTTGCTGGCAGGCAAACGGTACATTATTTTAGAAAACGCTCTGGCAAAACTGCGTATCGTATGCCTGTAAACAGTCTCAAATTTTTTAAAAAGCATTTGGTTAAAAAATATTCGAGTTATCTGCAATTTATTGTTTGAAATAAGTGAAAGATCATGGCCTCAAAGTGAACACTCCCCTAGCCAAGTTAATACAGATTTTCTAAGGGAGAAAATTCAGCAATAGCTGAAATGTTTTTTCTCCCAAAAGTTCTCCAATTTTTTTGTGCTTCTCCCCCCACAAATCTCTCTTGAACGCCGGACTTTTTTATCTTAGTTACAGGCTTAGGCTATAACTTCGTAACTAAAAGCCCCAATTATTTTATACTTGTTTTATAACATATTATTTCAAAACACGCAGCAGAGTTGAGGTTATGTTTGTGCAGCTGTTCCACTTTTTGTTACTTATACAGAACAGTTCCGCCAATGTTTGGATTGTTTCTGCAACAGTAAGAAATGTAACGAGGCAAGCAGCAAAAAAGTTTTTTTTTTTTTAAATTTATTATATTTTAGCTCACTCTCGATATCAACCTGTTCAGACTCTTCCATACCAGCCATCCCTTGTCATGCAGATTCAGAGCTAGCGTGGCAATATGAGACTACGCTAAAGAATACTGTAACTATCAAATGAGATAGTGGAGAAGTGAAACTGTTAAACATATGCTCCAGGGCCAACTGTGTCCAATATTCTGTACGGAAGATATAACCTGCATCAGACCTCAGAGAATGCCTTAAAAAGTGGTCAAGTTTTGGTCATACACTATATATTTTTCTGGTATCATGATTATGACTGATGATGATGCTAATTTACAGTTTTGGTTGCTGAGGAACAGACAAAATGGTAATGACAATACATATCAGCGATACCCCTATTTTAACAAAAATATGGTTTCTATACCACTCAACATTACATTTTTTGTGCGTTTTCCCGTTAAGACTTTTGCTAATAGCTAATGTACTTCCTACTATTTAATTTAAATACAGTGTAACCTCGTTAATACAAACCCTGTTAATACAAAGTTCTTATTAATACAAAGCTAATTTCATTCCCCTTGGAATGGGACCAGAAATTAAATAATATCTTTAATGTTCAATAAAAATTTTGTTTATGCATTAAACCATGCAATATCAAATTCTCAAGTAAAAGGAAGTCATTGTGGTGAAAATACTATAGGCTATGATTTGTGGGGATAAGCAGAGTGACCAAAACTTTAGGAGCTTTTAAATGTTTTAGTGAACACCTGATAATACAAACCTCATTATTACAAACGGCCAAAATTTTGGTCCCTTCAGGTTTGTTTTAAAGAGGTTTGACTGTAATGCAGATATGTTAAAAAATTTTAAGTATTAAAGTAATGTATGCCCCACTAGAGCATATTTTTTTTTTTTGCGGTGACAATCATAACTGATACTTCGTTGTCAAAGTGATTACTAATAGCTTCGTGCTCCGCTTGAAATGTTTTTCTCTAGCCGCCATATTGTAGGTGTGTCACGAGAGCAACTTGAGTGAAACATACGTGCGCTAATTACACAGGCAAGCTATATCACGTCGATAAACACGAGGCACTGGTACCAAAAAAAACATAAAAAGAGAGCGAGAGAGAGATATACCAGACGTGGAAAATTCAGGGGTTTAACACGCTAATGCAAATTTAATGGCACTTGACTACTTTGCGCAGCTGTGTGAATAGATTAGAGATCTTCGTTACGCTTAAGCTGCGGTAAGGAAACGAGCAAAACTTTTTATTTACGTTGTGAAAATTCTGTAACGGATTAAACTTGGCCTGTAAGCCTCGCAACGTGGAAGAACATAGTACGCGATGTGCTTGAAAACTGTTGATTAACTGGGCACTTTTGAAAGCTTTGCTTACAGGCTCTGCCTTCGAAACTATTCAGTGGAATATTGTCGACATACGCCACTGCAGTGCTATGTCGCACCAGAAAACTAAGAGTAAAACAATAAAATGAAAAATAAATAAATAGTAAAATTAAAAATAAAGGAAATTGTCCGTTGCCAAACTGGTTGACAACAAATTTCGACAATCTTCCTTTCCTAGCCTGTAGTAATAGTATTAAGGCCATTATTTCTACTGTTTTTGTGATAATTATTGTTTTATTCCTAAACGAGGGCAGATAACGCATAACTATTCGTCAGTTTTGTTAAAAAATTTTATTATGATGCCTAATCTAATTTTTATAGATAAAATAATTACACGAATTCGTCTAGTTAGTGCATTAATGAGAATTTCCTTAATAACATAATTAATTAAATCTATAATGTATTAAGTCTTGAAAAATAGTTATGCCAGTACACGTTACGTTTTTTTTAAACAAAACCGGGGGACCAGTTTTCCGATATATGCTCTTGTATAGAAGTTAAAAATAATGATCGTAACAGCAGTACAAACGATGGATCACGGCATTAAACTTGCCTCAATAAAACACAGTTATGCAATAGGGAACTAAGTTCTATTAAAAACCACGGTAGTTGGTTCCCTATTGCATAACTACATCCATACTGAGAAATGAGAGGGTCTTACGGCTCTTTAACAACGAGATCGTCAAGTCTCCGCATCAGTCGCATTATTGAATTATTTCATTTTTCGCTTTTATGTATTTCTGAGAAAAACAATGTGAAATTTGCTCTTATAGCGATAATTCTATTTACCTTGCGCCACATTACAAACGTCGCAGTTGGACTTTTAACATATATACTACGTTTCCACATCGTTTTGAAAACTGAGTATTGAATCACGACTGAGTACTATATCCGTCTACATGCAAACTTTGGATCCAACAGAAATCGATTTCAGTTCGCTGGACACATTTTTGTGTGGTAATGTTGGTACCATCGAAATTTATGTTGGTTTGCATGAAATAAATACAAACAACCATCTGTTTATTTTTCTTTCTGCTACACACGTAAAGTAAGTTAAATTGATACAAGACAAGTGTTGTACGATAATTTTTGTTCAGTATTTCATTTGCTAGAAAAATGGGAGGAAGGAATAACCACAAGTCATAGGGAAAGAGGCTTTTCTTCCAGTAATTAAGCATGCGAAACATGGTTTATTCGCTCAGTTCTCCTTCAATGATTTCTAATAAAACTAACACTTCTTCTGTTGACTGCACATTCCTGCTAATGCTCGATACTAAATTTTACAGTAACAAACACGCTGTCAACAGAAAATCTGAAGGTCGAAACTACTACCAAGTATGTGTTTGTTTACATTAGATACGTTTACAATACGATTCTCGTTTCCGTAGCATTTTAAGCTCGACTCAACCCGATAAGATCCCAATATTTGATATAACGACCTTGAGAAATCGAATCGATTTGAAAAATCCCGTTTCCATGAGTCTTTTCAAAACGGTGTTTTGACATCGATTTCAAAACTACATGGAAACGTAGTAATATTTAGGCCGCAATCAGTTCAGCAAATGAAGAATATATTTTTAAAAAAATTGCCGATGAGGATGAAGTGAGGTGACGGGACAACAGAGCATCCATGCCCGAATCGGGATTCGAACCCAGGACCTCTCTCACAATAGACCGGTGTCCAACCTATTAAGCTACGGAGGCCAGCCTGTCACTAAAGAAAAGCTGTATTGTATTATACGTTGCAGCACAGCATTTTTGTAGAGCATTTATGCGATTGCGAAGTAGCGTGATCAAATATCGTAAAAGGACAATATGGGAAAGTACCGCTATTTAGCATTGTTAAAGCACGAGACGTTTTATCAACGGCGTGAACTGGAATCACCACAAAAATTCACATTCTTATGTGTCTATGCAAAAAGAGGGGTGTTATAAGTTTGACGTGTCTGTCTGTGGCATCGTAGCTCCTAACCGATTAAACCGATTTTTATTTAGTTTTTTTTTTGTTTGAAAGCTGACTTGATCGAGAGTGTTCTTAACTATGATTCAAGGAAATCTTTTCAGCCGTTTAAAGTTCGTCAGCCTTTTTTATATATAGTGAATGTGAGCAATTCTACTGGTCAGATCGATTTGAAATTTAGTATTCTGCGTGAGTCCGTTTTTTTTAATTTAAGTCTTAATCCATGGTGGTTATACAGTTACGGACTACATTTCTCTTACGTTAATAGTATTAGAATGTATTTATAACTATTTTAAATGTTATAGAGCAATGTGCTACTGTAGAAGAAACAGCGTTCAAATCGGCGTGAACTCAAATTAAGAGTGCATGATATATAATTCAAGTTAAAAGCATAGTTTAGAATGTAGATTTCTTGAAGCCAGTTCACAAAAAAAAAACAGTAATCCCAGACAATAGTTTTTGCCAACTATCCGAGCAAAAATTTTTCTCGATTAACGAATATCTGAAGAAGAATTTCGTACATTTAATGGCGGCGCAAGAGATCACGCTTAACAAATGCATTATGGGTAAATGTTTCCTAATTAAAAAAATAAAAGTCATTGTTTGATACATTAACCTTACAATTTTTTAATTTTATTTATCCAAAATGTACTTGTAAGATTTACTTTAAAACTCTGGATAAATATGTGAGATAAACTCTAGTCTCTCTACAGTCTTGATTCTCTTCACAATCTTCCAAATTACTAAGGATGCAAGTCTTTTTTCTGTTTATTTTCCCAGCCTGATACCATCTACTGTCTTGATTTTTCACCAGTTATAATTATATTATATTATGTTATATAATCATCAAGGATTGTTGTTTTGTAGTTTTTCTATACTGATTTTCAAAAAAGGAGATCTCAATTGTAGAATTCAGCGCTTATTTTCTTCTGACTTTCCTATATTGCCCTTGTACAATATGTGGTACAACTGCAACCTCGGTCGTCGTTTAAATCACTACTTGGCATATCCGCCGGCAGACTTCCGTTGTCCCCATCACTACACACATCCGTGACACTTTCACAACACGCTTCGTGTCAGCTGTGCGACACGCCCGGACACGCCAGGTGAACAGGTTTTTTAATAAAAAAAAGTGGTTCACGTATCACGTCGCGCTTTTGAACGCGCCCGAAAATTAAGAACGTGTACCTACTTCCCTATCTGTGTATCACCAACCAGCATGTGTTGTTAAAAACCCCCGGGCGGTTCAAGGGGCTTCGTGCATCTGTGGGAACGCCCAAGCGGAATTAACGTGTCTGGGGGTAGAAAAAAAATCCTTCCCTTTCCTCCGTGCGTGTGCCATTAAAACATGCACGCTTCCGTACGTTGGCGCGCGCAAACAGAACCGTAAATTACAAGAGGCAAAACCCTTTTTACGACGTCCACACTAACCCTTCTTACTCAAGTCTGCAGTGCACCGAATACGATGCAAGTCGAGTACGTATGTACGAGCGAAGAGGTGTGTGGATTTTTTTTTTTTGCCGCGAAACTTTGGTTTTTGCTGGACATACTGCCTGAATAATGCAACCTTCTCTGCCGACACCTTCGCTCTCCACAGTGGATTTAAAAATGACCTCCAGTAAGACTAGGGCAATGAAACACTTCCGAGATCCCATACGGTAATTTACTAACATGTTTAGAACCATGCGCGAGACACATTCGTGAGACACAATAGTGAGCTCTCATCGCCTGTTAAAAAAGTAAATTCACCCCGTAACAGTTTCACTGCTGCACTAAGGAAGCTACAGATACAACAATTGTAGAGTGGAAATTCTAAATCATCTGAGTGCCAAAAAATGTTTCTAGTAAAAGGAAAATACGGCGATGATCGAGTATGCGTACATATGGGACATGCAATCTTTCAATGATCATAAAAAACTATTAAGACAGTTGTTGGGACTTAGCTCTTACAGTAAAACATAAGACACCGGTGCATAGTTCATTTAAACGTAACTAAATTCAGTGTCTTTTGGTACTCACATCATTTAGCATTTCCACTCAGATCATTTACAGTCATTTGGGGTAGCTTTGTACCATTTTGGGGGGTAACATTGTACCAGGCATTTTATTTTATATAATAGCACTGTGGTTTTCAGTCACTATGCAAACTTCAAGAATAACAAATTCACTATCTAGAACACAACTGTATTTTTTACATTTTGAAATACTTCATTTGAATCTAAACTATGCTCCTGGTACAAAGTTGCCCTGAACGGTACAAAGTTACCCCAAATGACTGTAGCATTTCCACTTAGATCATTTAGCACTTCCACTCTACAATTATATATTATTAAAATAACTCAAATATTCAGAACGGAAAATATCTTTGCATTAGCTTGGTTCGATGCCTTATGATCACATATGCTTCATGGTCAGTGATTAGATGTTTCTAATTTCCCATGCGCCTTGGGTAATGTGTCTTTATGACCCGTCGACAGCACTGTCATTACAGACGATGTGACACGTTACTTGATGCAATGACAGGAGCTGGGAGAGGAGTTGGCCATGGCCTTTACGGGCGTTCACGTGACAAAAAATGCATATTTTTATATTTGCATGACATAGTGTTTGTTTCACAGATGTTACTTGTGACTACATTTTATACATGTAAAAAAATTTTTTTGGCTCCAATAGTTTTCCCATAGCGGCATGTCAAAGTCAGAATTTGCAAGTTACGGGAACATAGGAGTAACAAAAACCAAGTGTCTTACTCGAATGAAATAATTTGCACTGAAATTAAATATTATGAGCAATATGCTAAAAGATTTAAAAACACACAACGAAATTCCTTTGCCCCTATAAAAAATTCAGAAAATAATTAAAATTTACTATAGTCATGGCAATTTAAAAAAAAAAGACAAAAGTACTTTGTTGTGAGTTTTTAAATATTTTAGTATATTGGCCATAATATATAATTTCAGTGTAAATTACTTCATTCGAGTAAGTCACTTGGTTTTTCTTATTCGTATGCCCCCGTAACTAGCAAATTCTGACTGATATGCCGCTATGGGAAAACTATGAGAGCTAAACATATTTTACAAGTGGAAAATGTAGTCACAAGCAACAAAATTATGCAATTTTGCGGAGCGCCCTTAAGTGAGTGTGGTACATAATTCAACGCTAAAAGCATTAATCTATTAATGTAGCTTCCTTGAAGCCAATTTGCGAAAACTAAACAATAACAATCTTAGACAATAGTTTTAGCCAACGTTAAAAACAAAATTGTTTCCAGTGTTACGAACTTCTGAGACAAAATCTCTAACGCCGGAACCTCGTGCATTTAACTGCTGCGCAAGAGATCACGCGTAACGAATCAGTAATTTTGGATAAATATTTACTCATAAAGTTGACAAATACCATTATCTAGGATTGTCATTGAGTATTGTAGCCATATTGACTTCGAAAAAAAGCGTAGGAACCAATTGATGTTTTCAGCGATTTCGGGAAACCACGTAAAACATAAATCAGTACGGCCGGAGCTGGGGATCGAACCCGGGTCCTCCTGAATGCAAGTCCAGCTTGTTACCGTTGCGCCACCTCGCTCGGTTACGCCTCTTGGGGTTCTACCTACTCATCACAGTCGTGCGGTGTCGCAGAAACCTTATTCTGATATGTCATATGCCAACAACTACAAAGTAGAGACGCAGGTCTGCCCGCAAGGGACTGGAAGAAAACAAGATGACGGAAAAATATTTTCACGAAAATCAAGACCTCTAACGAAGAATACTTCAACATACGAGGGGCTTAGATTAATAATGGTGTAAGTCAGTTAAAATAGTTTTCAGGGTAAACAATTTTTTTATAATCACATGCAAAATGCAGTACATTCTTTCAATTCTTCAAGGAATTCAGAAATACAGATAACTGTGAAATATTTTTTACAGAATATTCATGTGGAAAATGTGTATGTGTATAGTACTTTGTCCATTTTCGGGGTTACTTTGACCACTGAAAATATTAGTTTTTGGGTCTTGTGGTAAATAAGTAGATAATTGGAACCTAGTACTTGAAATAATTTCTTTTGAACATAGTTAACCTTTAAAACTTCCTTCGCAAAACCACATAGGCCTAAAGAACAAAATTTTGGCTACGGAAAGTGTCCCCACAACCCGACAAGTAGGGTTTACGGTATAATATGAATGAAAACGGCACTACAAAACATGTGTAACTTACGCCCCTATGAATCTCAGCCCGCATCAGATGTAAATTCGGGTAGATGTGAAGCAAGACAAGCCCGGCTACAACAACAAAACAGCAAAATTGTCAAGATACGAATATCTAAACAAAACAGTAAATATAGAATGATAAAAAAACAGGCTAACGGTGGCTGAAACATCGAAAGGAGATAAAGATCTTGTACTCGATGTCTGAAATGCCCTTGGTTCAAGTACGGTTTCTACAGGGCGCCGCTTACCTGCACGTTAGAGGCTCAGAAACGACGGAGACATAAGGGCGACCTTGAAACGCTCATCAAATGCCGCATCGCCTCAACGAGACAAACTCTGAAATATCATACAAGGTTCCGCCGAACCGTTTTTACTATGGGACACTAAGCGGTGACCATATAATTTTACTGGTGGAACGTCTGTAGCAAAGTTCAGTTCACATCGCAGTCTGAGTTTAACATACACCCGTTTAGTACATTTTTAAGTACGGCAGTCTGAAAATGCCGTTTATAACCATGTCGGAGGGCTTATAAACAGTGTTTTTAGTGTGCATAGTGTCTTAACAATGAGGTTCCGACCTTGTTTGAAATGTGTTTTAATTTTATTCGAGGGCACAGTGGTCACACGTGGAATTGTTTAGTAGAAAAAACCTGTCTAAGAACACACTGCAACCCATTTCAAGCGTGGGATAGGCGGCAGACTTAAGGCCCCTCTCGCGTCAAATTTTCCATTTATAAATTATAACAATATTTTCATTGAAATAACATATAGCGTTACACACATGCCTTCGGCATAAGTCAAAATTTTGCATGCAACACATTGCCTGATGACTACGAAAAGGCGAGGATACGAGCGTAAACGTAGTTTGAAAATAATATGCCTAATTGCATTGCCAATATTGTTCAAATGTTATGGATTTATGAATTTATGGCAACGTATGTTATGCACTTTAATGAACCGCGATTATAATACATTTTAAATATGTTTCTAAACAACCGCCTACTATTAAAAAACCGTAATTCCAACCGGCTTATAATGCCCCACCTTAAGGGCGTTTTAGAGGGAAAAATCATAATTTTGTAACCGTATGAAATAGTGCTGGTTTTGTAGACATAACCCTCTTACATAAAAAACATAGCTTTGCCAGTTTTCTCATTATGACACTTCAAAGTCGAAATTCGAATGTTATTACTTCATAACTCCACAAAAACCAATCAACATCATGAAACAAAACTGTTCACGGTGAGACTAAAGTCACTGCCTAGGAGTTTACATATACAAAAACACATTCAAACAATTTTTGTATTTTTAAAAAATTTCTGGCATTTGGAATTTTTCTTTTGCTACTTTAGAACGTTTTTTAAACACGAAAATATTTTGTCATGTGTTTTTATACGCTTCAAGCTGTACTCCGCGACATGTAGTTTCACAGTGAATTATTTCGTTTCACTATGTTGATTGGTTTTTCGGGGAGTGAATGAACTAAAAACATGCAAATTTTGACTCTGAAATGCCACTATGGGCAAACTGGCTGAGCTAGATTTTTTTTGTAAGAGGATAATGTACTCCCAAGTACCGTTTACGAAACTAACATTGTTTCATACACATATAAAATTACGATTTTTTTTCTTTTAAGGCGTCCGCCTACTAGCTGTGTTTGTGTGAGCGAAGCACGGCGCTAAGGGAGATGTTGACCGGCTCATCTGGCGCGGTATCGCCTCTAGTGCAAGACACTGAAACGGCGTGCAGTGGTATTGTAGAACACTCACCTGACTAACACTTTCAGTGGTGGCCCCATCTTTTATTGGCGGAAAGTTTTAAACAAAGTCCATTGTATGTGTCTAGAGTAGTTTCACATGAATCCAGTGAGTAGTTTTTCAGATACAACAGGCTGAAAAAGCTGTTTTTAGCCTTTTTGAGGGGCCTCGAACTGGTTGAAGTGATACTATGAAACTACCTTACCGTCATCGTTTCAAGTGTAGATATTTTCTTTTCGCACATCGACACAATTGGCACATGAGGAATAGTTTCGTACAAACATACGTATTTACGAACACACTACCACGCATTTTAAGCGCATGGCAGGGAGGCCCCTTAAGCTGTAGCAAATTAACATTCCAAACATCTTGTTCCGTCCCGCACACACTAAGAACACTTGACAATATTGCCACATCAGCTTGCAGGTCTTAGAGAAGAAGGCGGGCGGCATACTTGATAGTCCTTTCCCCGTTCATTACGTTAAACAGCTATTTCCTCCGAGCAGAGGAATTTTCCTTCCTCCTTTATCCTACTTCGTCCGCGACGGCGAGGGCGCATGTACGCGCGCGCAAAGTTTCCGTAGCTTCATTTCACTAATTACCCGGGCTCATTTATCTCCGACCCCTTTAACTCTCCACCTACCCTCTCTAACCCCGCCGGCCCCTTATTCTGACCGTCCAGGGTTTCTCCCGCCTCCCTCCCCAAGACCCTGGCCTTGCCCGCTAATCCTACAGCTTCATAATGTTTGTTTTCGCCGCCGATGAATATCCCCGCGCATGTACAAGCGGCCATAATGAAACAATATCCAGGGGAACAAAAGGGTGCGGAGGGGAGAGGGGAAGGACCCGGATCCGCTACTGCGGGCTTTGTTTGGGTCCACAATCTCGTCCCGTCCAGCATCCCTTACCTCGTCCCTTCCAACCAGCCACCCTCGCCGCCTACCCCGCGAGGCAAGAGGCAGGCATTTTTGTGAAATCTCATCTCAAAGGAGCTCTAGCCCCCCATTATGTCTACCGTGGCCAGCATTTAATAGTCTCTGATATATAGAACCCCGGGTTGGAATGTACGACAGGAGAGGGGCAGGGGTGCTACGTAAATTGAGCAGCAAAGTGGATTATAAGACTTAAAACTGCTGACTAAAAAAGCAAGAAACAAGTTACATGGCAAGCCTACTCCCGCTTGTCATTTGTGAAGCAAGGGAACGTATTTTGAAACAATATTCTATTCAAAAGTAATAATTTTATGCTATTATATATATATATATATATATATATATATATATATATATATATATATATATATATATATATATATATATATATATATATTCATTTAGCAGGTTTATGATATTAACACTGCAGGTTAAGTACGGTTTCAACGAGCTACATTAATAATGACAACTCACGTTCCTGCACTGATTAACAACGAAAGCATTTGTCCTTCGAATAAGTACCTACTAGACATTATTTTATTTTGCAATATCAAAGTTGCTATCAAAATAATAAATCATTGAAAACAGGTTTCTTGTGGAATCTGCCGGAGTTGAATTTCATATTTTTAGAAAAACTATTTTTTAAACTAGCTCTCTAGAATATATACGGGACCTACAAAAAGGAAAGTATTAAAGTTAATGTGCTTCTTTCTTGTGATAATTAAGAGGACTTTATACTAATATCTCGAGGTGCATGTAATCGAATTTTAATATTTTTTCTACTGAATATTGTGAAAAAAATTTAAACATCACAAATATTACAAATTTCGTTTAAAAAAAAGTCGTTTAACTCACGGTAATTACTCACAGGTCAAATTAGCAATATAAATACACCAAAACATTACGCAAATATATTAGTTTCATTCATAATTCATTACGATGTGATACAATACACGTGTTTTGTAGGCGATGTTCCGAAAAAGCGTCTGAACTTCTTGTATTATTGTGTTATTTCTTATCTTCCAACAAATGTCAGCTATCATCTAAACATTTAAAAACGTTTACACTCGAAATCTGAATTAGTGAATATTCACTGATTCACGCCGATAGATGAAGCAGTTTCAATAAATTGAATCAGTGAGAAACCACTGTGAAATCTGTGACTATTCACTGATTCCAATAAAGAGTGCCAACATTCCACAAGTTAATTAGTGAATGTCCACAGATTTGCCAGTAATTGATCACTGATTCAAAGAGTAAAAATTGTTCTTTGAAAACAACTGGAGAAGCAGTGAATATTCACTGATCCACTTGTGAGATGTTGGCACTCTTAAAGGAAATCAGTGAATAATCACTAATTAAACAGTGACTATTTTCACTGAATCAAATTTTTGAAACTGCTCCATCCATCAGCGTGGATACGTGAATATTCACTAATTCAGATTTAGAATGTAGTAGACTAACATTTAGAGTCTGTAGTGAGGAACCACCTATAGTGTGTTTGTGCACGGCCATCTTGAATTTACAGCATAAACAGGATATGAAATGTCAAAAAAGTTGCTAACACCTTTAGAAATGCTTGTAGCGGAGGAAACACTGTAAATTCAAGATGGCCGTGCACAAACACGCTACAGGCGATTCGGGATAAAATGAGTACTTTCGACACCCTAGTTACTTTTTTCACTTTTAGATACCTTGTTGTTTCCCGCTACTAAGTAACAGTCACACCCACACATACTGTGTGTGTAGTACAAAGTACTCAAACAACGTTTGAAGTCACAAAAAATAATATTTTTTAGTGTTGAAACCTATTCACTTTACCCAGAACCACTTATACGAAGGGATTGGAAAAATTCGCGAGTTCACTGCCCTGTAGGCTAGCCTCCAAGAATATCTGTGTACTCAAGCATACAACCGTTCCTGATTGGCTGCTAGATGACACGGTGATATCACATGACTGGGCCTATATTTACTTCCGTTTTTATTATTGGTTCACCACTCTCCAGAAGGTGTCAATTACGAAGACTATACACGAGATTTACTTACCGCGTTTGATGCGCGGAGACAGCGAAGCGGGTGAGATTCAGCTTTCCACACTATACACTCTACAGTAACAGCATAGCTCCGTTCGCAGCGCGCCAAATGTTGTGCAGTGTTTGCGCACTTCACTTTTTCCTATGGGACTTAAGGGGCCCGCCTACTGGCCATGTGTTTGTGTGAGTGAGGCACGGCACGAAGGGCGATGTTGACCAGCTCATCTGGTGTCGTATCGCCTCTACCGCAAGACAC
>PNEQ01128695.1:48117-72681 GCA_003012365.1 Medauroidea extradentata
TCCAACGCAAGACCCTATACTAGTTTCGCAGTCATTCGTCCACAATATTGTGAGGCACGGCAGTCTGAAAATGCCGTTTTCGGCCATGTTGAAGGGCTTAAAAATGCTGTTTGCGACACACGTGATGTGTTGAAAGTTGTATTCCGTCCTGGTCTGAAATGTTATTTCTTTTCGTACGAAACCCGCGTGAGCACACGTGGAACAGCTTGTTTATAAAACGTGTATTTCAAACACACTGCAACGCAGTTTGAGAGGCAGGCAGACGGGCGCCTTAAGGCGCCGACCCTACAATTTTATTTGTGGAAAGTAGTGTTTTACGAATCCGGGTTGTATTTTTCCAGTTACAGCTGTCTAAAAAAGTAGTTTTTGGCAATTTTGAGGGGCCCTAAAAACATGTTTCTAGTAAACATGTTGTATTTTTTAAATGATAGAAGCCTAGTTTTAACAGTCTGTTCTTTTCGTACATAAAACATATTGTGGATAAGTTTAGCTGGTTTGCGTAGAAAAGAATAGGCGCGGCACGCTACAACAACGTTAATGCGTCAGGCGCATAAGCCTCTTAAAGAGTTAGAGGACGCTAGCTTTTTATTACGTTCAAAGCACAGAAACGGGGATGGCTATAAGTCGAATATAACACGTCCGTCAAACACATCATCGCCTCTAGGAGCGAAGGACTAAACTAGCGGGCAGTGTTTTCGTAGAAAGTGTTCTTCAATGGGACTTCAAGCTTTGACCTTATTATTTTATTTGTGGAAAGTACGAGGTAAAGTCCTATGCAGGTTTCTATGCTTTGGTTTTCCGATCACGGTTGATATTTTCTCAGCTACAGCAACGCGAAAAAGTAATTTTTAAGACTTTTGTGGAGCTTGGAAATGTTTTTAATTAGCGGGCGGCATTTTTAAAATCATAGGGACACAGTTTCAAGGGTGGCTTTTTTTCGTAGATAAACTCATTGGAAACATGTGTAATAGTTATACAAGGATAAATACTTTTCGTACCACACTACAGCACGACTCGCGTGGCAGGTCCACTTACTCTTACGGCTCTGTTTCAGTCGCCATATTGAATTTTATTATTTTTCGCTTTTTTGGAATTCTGAAAAGAAAAATGTTAAATATCCTATTATACCTCAAATTTCTATTTAGGCCTACATTTAGCTACAGTACACGCCTTGCGATTTGGCTATTAACTTATAATTACGCAGAAATTTGTATGGCAAATTTTTTTGTACTCATAATTTACCCGACAAATGCGGCGTTATTATAAGTTAACGGCTAAATCGCAAGGCCTGTACTGTAGCGAAATGTAAATAGAAGTTGGGGTATAATCGCATATTTAACTATTTTTTTCTCAGAATTCCAAAAAAGGTGAAAAATAATAAAATTCAATATGGCGACTGAAACCGAGCCTTAAGTCAAGGGCCAGTTGAAAATGCCATACAATTGTTTGAATTTTATCTATTATTGCTCAAAAGGAATCGTGGAGTATCGAAGGCGTGTACCACAACCAGTCTAGGCATGTCGGGGCTCGGCAGTACAATGCCACACAGTTGCAGAAAATGAAGAAGGGGGGAGGGGGGTGCACAGTCGCAGTGCGGTAAAGGCACGGGAATTAGCCACATTACAGCGCGCTCCTCCACTTAATGTGTTTGCTCTAACCGCACACGGTGAAGTGAAATCCGACACATCCTTCCCCCCACCCCTTCTTCTAGGCACCGACCCCTACCCCCTTCCTCCCCGCCGCCAATAAAAAGTTATTTATGTGGCCTGCAAACTCGTAATAACGTGTTATTTTCTGCACTGCAGGAGGTCTTCATCCGTACTAGGGTCTGTATTCCGAGGTTTTGGGCAGAGGAGGGGAAGGGGAGGGAAGTGATTACCGGTACTTTGAAACATCGAAACGAAATTACACTTTGGCGACCCTCCCGCAATCCACTTAACCGGTTAAGTACACACCTGGCGCCATCGAGCAGAAGGAAGAGGACAGCTTGGTCGCGTGTAACGGCAGCCGCAAGCTGACCTGAACGTTAAATAAACCTGATTAAGTGCGCCGCCTACCACGCTCTTCAAATGCGTTGCAGTGTGTACGTAAATACTTTTTTATTAAACTATTCCACATGTGTCCGTTGTGCCATTGTACGAAAATAAAACACTTCCGACAAAAACGAAATGTCAGTATGCTCACTGAAACCATTGTAAATTTACAAGCGTAAAAACAACCGTCGCAGATGAATTAAGAATATCGTTTGATGTTTGGCCCTCTTGCGCGCGCGGATCCAGCTCTAGATATTTTTTGTGGTGCCTATTCTTAAAAAGTAGCTACGTCCACACCCCGAGTCTAAGAAGGAAGAGGATTTCAGAAAAAAATAGTTTTTAATGTGAAATGTTTCAATTGTTTACATATTCAGCGGAAGCTCCAGGTTAATTCCTCAAACCATGGCCTGTATTAAAAAGCCATCCGAACATAAACACGGAATGATTTCGAGAAACTCTAGAAACCGACACCAGTTAGGCCGGACTGGGATTCGAACCCAGGGCCTTCCAAATGCGAGAATAGTGTTTTACCACTACATTATTTCAATATCAACAGAGTGAATTTCAGCGTTATATTTAATTAAATCAGTCGATTAAACTAAATTTGCGAAAAGATGTATTTCAAGACTAGACAATTTATTTTTACTTCCGACTTGTGGACCTGCGCAATTTTTGTGATAATTTATATTTAAGCCTAAACGAAAGCAGATATAAAAAATCAGTTTGGCAGTTTTATTTAAAACGTTATTTTTTTCGTGATAGCTATTTTTTCAAGACAAGAAATTATACTGCTTCTATTAATAAATAATTTAACATAAATTTCATTTATTACACTATTAGCTAAAACCATGGTATTTGCTAACTAGAAAAAAATTTAGCTAATATGGTGAAAACAATTTTAAACATAACTATCGATAAGTTTTTTGATATCTGCTCTCGTTTAGTCTTTTAAAAATCATCATAGTGGAAACATGGGCGCATTTATTCGTATTAATCAAACATGGAACAATCTCGGTTATAAAAAAAATACTGATGTTATTGGCCTATTATTAATTCGCGCTAACAATGAAGGTGTTCATTTATTTGCACACAGAACATAGATGAAAATTAGATGCAATTTATATAATTTAACCAAATGAACTTGTGATTTGTGGTCGAAAACGAATTTCGTAACATTCACAACTGTAATACGGAATCATCATTATACTTCATCTTAAAAAAAAATAGTTTAAGTAAAACTAATAAATCAATTAGCGAATTAAAAACCTGTTTGATATATAAGGTGTTACGAATAGGGCCTAATGTTGATTTTGAATATTAGTATTTTACTATCATAATTTATATCGTATTACAGTTTCTCGTGAAGTACTGTGGTAGAATAAGTTTATAAGGTCAAGACCTTCGTAAGTAAAATTAATTGCACCCAGAATACTTTTTTTTTTTTTTTTGTTATTTTGTGAGCAGTTATACGTAATTCCTATCAAAGCACAATGGTAGAAATAATTTTAAACGACACTAAGAAAAAACCAAAAAATGAATTAAATTTTTTTTTATTGAGTACGGGTGTTTTTCAGATCATCATGGTAGCTTAATACATTTAAATTTTGAAACTTCAATTAAAAAATTATAAGTAATAAATAAATACATTTTTGATAACCATCGCTATTAATTTCCGCAAATGTTGTTAATCGTTTTATTAAAGAAATATATAGATATAAAAAATATTATTGTCTATCAAATTACAGACGTGAAACTGACATCCACACACAAGCAAAATGGGTTCAGCGTTTTGACAAGCATACGGATAAAAATTAGCCTGGTACAGTCACTTCCACAAATAATCTCAAACACACTTGACAAACCGCCAAAGTCACACATGCTCGTTTCTGCACAGGTTCAACAAGCCAATTAGATATGTTCTTATCAAAGGAATAGCTATGCTGGTTTTCCGTGACCGAAGGGACCTATGCTCAAAAAACCATTGGAATATTTGTATGCGAAGAATTTTTGAGCGGTCAAATTCTTATACGTGTACTGGAAACGGTATATGCTACACCGCCTATCGTTTATACACGAAGCTACCAGTCGAACTCATTTCGTGTGTTAGTTGTATTTTTCTTGTAACTTTATTTTCGCGCACTTACCAATACAATATTTTAATTGGATACGAATGCGACAACCACTAGGAACAAATAAGGCTGATTTTTGGTGTGACATTATTAGAGGGCAGAAAAATTCGCGGGTTAGTTGACATGTAGGCTAGCCTCCAAGAATGTTTGTGAAATAGTGTAGACAGTAGCTGTTTATTAGCTACTGGCTGACACTGTGAAATGGCCTGTATTCAGAGACAGTTTTATTATTGGCTCAGCTACTTCCAGGAAGTGTCGAGTAAGTCAACAACCAATTGTGAACGTTATAAAACCTACAGTTGCTGGAATTCTAGCTTGCGCCTGAAATAAAACGCGAATTTTTCAGGTCTCTAGACATTATGCATTCGTAAAATTAAAGTCCTATTAAATGTGTTTATTTATTCGTTATGGAAACGTAGAAAAATTTTGCAGTTAGATGCAATACAATATTTAAAATGTTAGGAATGTTTAAGTTTGAAAATTTAATGTAGTACATTTTACGTTCCGTGTCTGTAACTTTAAAGTAAACACTAAAATATGAATCTACAGTACAGTAGCATTTCACAATTAAATCATAATTTACCTTTCAAAATTCATTATTTGTTCATTAAACAGCATATTTCAGTATTATTAGATAATTTATAAATTCTAAATTATGGCAACTGAAACGGTTGTAATGTTAATACAAACGTTTGTATTTGTAATACTTTTTTTTGTTTAGGTAATTCCATTTTTTTTTCTTTAGGCAATTTATGTTAAGGTAGTTAACTTTATGACAAATTTCGTTCTTTGATTTATTTATTTCTTTAAGGCAAATTTTCACTTGAACTTTTTTTGTATTTCTTTCTTTGCAAATGTAAATTATATGATGCAATGTATCACGTATTTGTTGCAAACCGGCCCATGGCTGAATATACGTGGGTAAATAAATGAAATAAAATAAAAAATAAAATTATGTCTAGCATTGATACTTCGTATACGAATTTCAAAGTTCACTCGTTCACGACCACATGAACAATTTTTGTATACGAATATCGTAAACGAAAGCGCAACTGGTGTTCAAGCATATCAAAACAACAGTTCACACGGTACTGAAGTTAGTTCGTTTACTAATAAAGCCTCCAGCATAGGCCCCGAGCACAGGAGAGTAAGTAGAGGGAGCATGTGACTTCTAGTCCACTCACCCAGTTAATGCGCGCGTCCACCGCGCAGTTGTTGTTCTCGCCGCCAGGCGTCTTGTCGTGCAGCTGGGTGGCGATCACGTCCTGGAACGAGGGCTGCCTCTGCAGCTGCGCCGCGTACGCCATTCGGAACGCATTCCCGACGATCGAGTTCAACTCCTCCGCCTGCAACCACAACACATCACGGCTCATCAATAAACGAAATATCGCAATACGAACAAGCAACACATCTCACATCGGCCATTGTATTATTATATTTATTTCTTCTTTCACATGCCCTCAAACAGCACAAAGTCTTGATAGCGGTACACGGGAAAAGGAGGAAGGAGTCTTCCGGGGCCAGTATTACACAACCATCCCAACATTCAGTTGGAGTGATTTCGGAAAACCCTGGAAAAACCGAAATCAAGATATCCTGAGCCGAGGATCTAACCCAAGGTCCTCCTGAATGCGAGACGATAGTTTTACCACTGCTCCACCTCGCTCGTCCACTGCTCTACAGAATATATTTTTCTTGACTTCCAGTGTCATAAAGTATGTCGCGATGGGGTTTAGGGCTCCATATTTCCAATCCGGCTTTCTCATTTCATGAAAGTATACATAAACACATAAAACAGGTAAAAACAAATATGTAGCCGAGTAGAAGTATTTTACTGGTTCAAATCACTCTACATTGTAAGCTGTGTGTAGTTAGTTACAACGAAACTCAAATTTTACATCAATCACTTTTTCGACACGCAAAGAAAAGTATTTTCCTGATTATCAAGGGGGGGGGGGGGAAATGAAGTACCGTCTGCAAAACTAAATATCCTTTTAAACACTGATGGCACCTGAAAGTTATTTGGATACCTACATGGTTGGAACTGTTCATGATCTTATGAGATGCGTTGAACCAGCATGGTACTGTTATTTCTGGTTCACGAGTTGGCCTGTAATTAAGTGAATGTCGCAAAAATAAAACAAAAGCAACAGAAGAAATAACACATTACTTATTCATAGTGTAACAGGCCTAATAGGATTCGGCCAGCAGAATTAAGATTGTATACTTGGAAATTTAATTTGAAGAAAGTTTTTGGAAGCTATTGAAAGCGATTGCAAACAGTTGGAGGCGAAGTGGCACTGGTCTGACACTAACATTGCAATAGTTGCGCGGCGAAGGGTACAGCTGTAGCAGTATGTTTCTAAAATATTCCGTAGGGATTTTTTTTGCATAATTTCAAAAGTATTATAAAATTATGGGGCGGACAAGCGGTAGTGATACTCTTCTCCAGTGTACAGTTTTTTTTTTAAATTTATTATTGTTAAGACACTTTTCACTTGGGCACTACAAGGAGTGCTTTGCAAGTCTGCCTATTTTTTTTCGGGAACTGGCCACAACAAAAGTTGTAATAGCACAACAAACGTAACATTTACAATAAATTTGTTGGGAATAGTCAGGCAAGGACACTGTTGTAATTCCGTATTCCCAAAACCTGTCTGAAAAATTTTGCAACAATTAACTGCGCTGTTACAAAAAAAGTTGAAGTACAAAAATACTTTTAGCATGTGTAAATATGGGGGTGGATATATCAGCAAGCGGTATGCCAGTGGTAGGAATACACTGAATCCAGAAGTGCGGGTCTCCTTTATCCGAGCCCAAAGCGCACGCAATAAATCTGGCGAAACAGCATGTTTCCAGTCTCGTACCCCTGGCGATATTACGAGACATTAGTTGCAGGACAACATGAGAATGGAGAAACGGCGGTAGGGGAGTGGTTGGCACCCGCTGCTGCGGACCAAGAACACGGAAGGGGAGCCTGCACGGATTAAACCTCCCCACGAACCACCCTTACCAACTTCTTACCCCGCCTGCTTCCCAGCAATAACCGTCCATCAAACCCCCACTTCTCGAGCAACTCCCCATTCGGCCCGTCTGACGATTTCCTCGGTCAAGATTCTTGTAAGAATACGTCGAGGATCACGCGCGCTCGCTCTTTTCTTTTGGACCAAGAGCTACTGTGGGTTCCCAACAGTTCTGCCAGATGAGTGTAGTAATCCTGGCATTAGACACAATAAAATCTTCAGGTCAGCATTTAATTACGGTACGCCAAGAGAAAATATATTTTATAATAACTATTTTCGTACGTTAGTTCGAGTACTTTTATACATCAGGATAAAATGATTATCGTACGTGTTACCGGAATACTGGTATGTCTGGCAACACTAGTTCTTAAGCCACACATTTGACAAGTGAAAATTTTGTGACCTAATAATATTACATTCAGCCACGAAGGTAATATGTTTCATAGTGTTACAGTATTACAGATTACAGAGACTTCGGTAACAGAAACTGTTTTTCAGTCTACAAAGTTAGAGAAACATCTAACGTTTAATCACTAACTAAAAAAAATAGTAACTAATTATCAGTACTGCCATATTATCTAAGTCTGTCCTATCTAAAGAACGTCTACCTAAACTTCTTCTTAGTTTCCGCTACTTGTTTATAATATATAACATACTGACTTTTACAATCGAACAATAGTAATTTCCCAATGTGCTAGTGCTGCATGTCTGCGCGATGGAATCATGCCTTCTCTCCCTCGAGACTGAACCGTATAAGACTACTGATTGTAATATGTCGTCTATAAAATCAGTGTTTGTGTGTATACCAGCATCTTTGTAACTAACTGTTCTGGGAATATTGTTTTTTTTCTCCAAGAAAAGTTAACAACCCACGTCTGACTTTTTACTTTTAGTCTAGCATGTGTTTAATGAGGAAAACAGTGAATAAGGCCTTTAAAAACAAATTTAATTTCCAGGACACAGGTGTTGTCTCTTCAGGGTAGAGAAGGAAAATCATGACATTTGTAGTTTATTCCTTGGCTGTGGACACATGCAATAACATCACACTGTTGCAGTTCTAATGTACGGTCAGGATCTGGAAGTACCCGGGCTCCAAGACCAACTGTCGATCGCTCATAACCGAGCGAGGTGACACAACGGTAACACGTTGGACTCGCATTCGGGAGGATCCGGCTCCGGCCGTCGTGATTTCGGTTTCCCATTTTTTCCCGAAAGCTCTCCAAGTAAATGCTACGGTGGTGTCTGTCTTCTCCTCGTGGATTTCTGTAAAGGCGGCCGTCTAGGCAGGGGCGTCATTTCAGGTTTTTCTGGGGGGGGGGGGGGCAATATTTTTTTCGGCGACAGTGACCTTGTTGCATCATTTTTATTAATTAGTCATGTATAAATTAGAAACTTTGATAGTAAAACTTCGTGTTTTATGTGCTTAAATTAGCATTATTTAAATAACAAAATACAAAAAAATATATATATATATTTTCCCCCCTAAAATTCTAAATGCCCCCCTAAATGACGCCCCTGCGTCTAGATGTGTGTTCGAGGCCTGTAAGAGCGGAAGCGGTAAGGACGACAAAGCTCACGCATCCCGTATCAACCTAGCCTCTAGGCGCAAGACATTGAACTGGCGTGCCGTCTTCTCGCCGACAACACGCCTCTATGAATCATTCAGTGATGATTCTACCATTTTATGGCGCAATATTAACGATAAAGGTGTGTTGTATGCGCCTATACATTTTAAAAGATTGTGAACCAAGATGTTCATACCTGAAAAGGAACACAAAAAATTTCGCCATTTTCGCCCGCTAGAAAATATGCTTTAATGATTAGTGGTGAATATGAAATGAGTATACACACGTGTAACGTTCTTTGAATGATATTCGTAAGAAGACACCACTGATGCGCGTAGAGAGGTTTTCGAATAATATTGTAACGTCCGAAGCTCTGTACATCATTCCCGACGCACAGGGCAGACGGCCACCTCAAACATTTGTATATTTGTTCGCAGCGATGAGCTGCCGTGTTTGATGTAAATTACTTTCCCAGGGAATAAAACTTTCAACTATGTATGTTTTTGCACATAGTGAAAGAAGCGTGAAACGGTTATCTGAACCAAATATTTGGTTGCCTGGAAGGTTTAGTTCTCTCAGCAAGTGGGTTTAGGAAAGTTCAATACAAACTTTGTTTAAGGCGGATTAGTACCCACCATATTGGAATAATCGAATTTCTGCATTTAATCTGGCCTACAAACATTCTATAGCTAATGTTTTATACTTCGACAAGGCAGAGGGGACAGTTTCTTACATTGTACACATTGGCATTGCTTGACTACTAATGCTTATACATATGGACCCCTGTTTTTCGCGAAAAGAATATTGCCCCACTTTGTTTCAGTGCTTTACATGCACATATGTAGTTCTGCTTCGTGGTCAGTGATTGGATATTGTAACTCTCACGAGCCTAGGGATTCTACCCACAAATCACAGACGTATGGTGTTGCAGGAACGTTATTGTAATTGACTCAGTCAAATGAGATACGGCTCTTCATACAGACACGCTGCCAATAAACATGAAGCTGAACTGCAGATGTGCACGTAAAGCACTGAAACAAACTGGGATAAAATTATTTTCGCGAAAAACAGGGGCCCTACTTATACTCTACCTGTGACGATTTGTAGAAAAAAATTACTTTCTTTTTCCGGAAGGTTACTAGTCAAATATTAAGAAATGTAGTGATGGAGTGATAATTTTGTAACACTAATAAAGGTAATAGTTGTGCCATGTCTGACGGAAAATTTTAATAAATCTCATTATACGAAATTTACAGCTAAAATTGATGAATTCGAAGATGGCAGATACTGATTTCCCAATAAAGCCAATACCTAGTATGTCTAATATCTATTATCCAGCCAGCAAAAATATTGGATCAATTACATACTTGTTCCTTCATAACAAATGTGCGTATTGCTGACTGTATGAAACGTTTTAGTCTGTATATCATGATACATGTAGTTTGCGAAAAGTGAGCACTTTTTGAAAACCACCTTGGAAAATATTATTTATTTCAACCTTAGATGTTCACTTTTAGTGCGGTGTGATCCACACACTTTGATTGTTAATTACGTAGCTTTGTCTATATTAAAACCATGGCAGGAAACCGTAAATCTGAAAAGAAAAGAAAAAAACAACTAAGATTTCAAAAGTGCTCACGTTGTCGCGAACCACCTATAGTAAGTAACCACTCTAGCCTAGACACGTACGTATCTATACATGGTTCGGGATACAGTAAGTACTCAGAAAAGCCCTGTAAATGTTCTATTTTCACTCACTTAGTACCTTTCCACGCTTAACGGCTAACGACAGGAAATGTCAAACCTTTATGGACACTTCACTTGATGTTTGTACGTGTAAGATAAATTGTGCAGTCGGTATGTAATTGTATAGTTTGATTAAAAAATGTTATTAATTATATAAAATACAATTATGTCGATTTCGGTCGATTTTGTTTCAGTATTGTTGTATTTGAACAGGAAAACACACGAAACTGTATTGCGAAATTTCGCTGCCAACCGTACAAGCAGTAAGGACTTACATGCAGTAACAGCTAGTTATATTTTTAAAGGTTTAATTTTTAGTGCTCAATTTACACAGAACGACATATAAAAGTACTATGGTCATCAGTGGTTGTCGGCAGTATCGGGCCTCATACACAGCTGACGTTGTTCAAATTCCTGACCGGTGAAATATGTTAGTATCGGAACGCGGTTCCATCCAGAGTGAATACCAGTTTAAACGAATGACGTGGGGAAGGGGAAGGCGAGGAATGTGGCAGGGGTGGGTGTGGCAGCGAAAGGGAGAGAGAGTATTATTGGATGAATGATGGTGTTACACTGCTCTTCGATCGACCCCTTCAGCCCAACTGGCAAAAAAAAATGTAGCACCCCTCTCTCTGTTTTTTTTTTTTTTTTTACTTGAAAGGTTTAGGATTTGAATCCTCGTCGAAGAAAGTGTTCATTAGTTAGTTCAACAAGCTAACTATGCTTTAAAACGAGTTAGCTATCGACTGACTGGACACACCAAGCGAACGTACTTTGTGAATAAAGCTGTTCTTTTACCACAATTCATGATTCCGAGTTCGATAGTACAATTTTCTGGTAACACAAATGTTTATTAATTAGTAAAGGATTGTGCAGCGCACAGAATTAGCCTAAGTTGGGTATGCACTATTTATAAGAGTTCAGCCAAAGAGTTTGTG
Source organism: Medauroidea extradentata (assembly GCA_003012365.1). NCBI lineage: Eukaryota > Metazoa > Arthropoda > Insecta > Phasmatodea > Phasmatidae > Medauroidea > Medauroidea extradentata. The sequence continues at coordinate 59,552 of PNEQ01128695.1, forward strand.
CCGTTCTTAACATAATTGTTCTCATAATTTGACTGCCGAAAAAAACCTATTTAGGATCCACTACTTTCAATGGGTTAGTGGGTATACTATATTACTTATATTTCTGTATATCATGCGTTTTACAACCAACTGAAAGGGAGGACGGAAAGCAAGAGAACTAACTGCTAAACTAACAATACGTATATTTTAATATTATTAAATGCCAGGCCAAACACGTCCTCAACCTATCAGCACATGATTTGGTCAAGAAATAATTCGGAGTCGAATGAAATGGAGACCACAAGTGTTTCAAGTTTTCTGAGCACATGTGCGAGACGTTAAATCCAAACTAACTTTCCAGGCAAATTAAACAGCGCTTTATCCGTAGTATTTAAACTCTCGCCAATCTGTGTGTCAACTCCTCGAAAGTAATCTGCGGTAGAAGGGGTTTAGCCCGCTTCGCCTCAGTGGTGCAGCTCGAGATATATTTTCAATTCCCGCTAGTCTACCCTCGGCTAGGGGAGTCTGGTACGAGAGAAGAGAATAGAAGGGAGGGAAAAGATGGAAAGGCACCCATTTGATGAGGAGTGGTCAGAAATATAGTGCTGTTTCGTGGATTGCCGCCACAGCCACGAGGGGAAATAGGACAAGTGGAGTTCCGGGTACACCACCATCATCAAAGTTTCATCACATCAATTTGCGGCTTAACGACGGAAGAGGAGTCGGCACATATCAAGAATCACTACTAATCGTGTACCGACCAAACTATTCATTTTAAAAGTATAGTTTACTGATGAAAAATGTTTTATAGACGTTTGAAGTAGTCCTACAGTAAAAATAAGTTTTTTGTTCGGTTATTTAGGTTAGGTAACCTAACGTTAGAATACGTAATGTTGTTGCCTAACCTAATCAAACCTAATCCAAACTAACGTAACAAAAATTACCTCTAAAGTAAATAAATAGATCGGAACACGACAAGTGGCTATACTCCCCACTTGCTTGTTTCGCCGTCTCTAAGGGCCGTGCTACAATCGAAATAACCAAAACCATACTCATAGCCATTGCCACATTCATAGCCATTACTAAAACTCCATGTCACAATCAACATAATACAACAGGATGTTTTGATTTATGAACCAATAAGATTTCGTTTCACGAACGGGAAAGTTTTTCAGCAAGAAATGAAAATTTTTTTGTTTAATCGTTGACGCAACTGGCATCAATGTTTTCTGCACGTGTAAACCGCTACATAAATAAATAATAAACCAATGAATAGCGAATACCGGAGTCAAATGTATGTTAAAATCTGCGACCGGAAGATTCCGTTTATTTACTTGAACTTGACTAGTTAAGTACTCGACGTGGATTGTGATTGGCTGTGCATAGTCTCTTGCACAGAAAAGATAAAAGCTTGCCATCTCGCTGCGCAACTATGCGATGGTATTGGCTACTGGTGTTTTTATGCACGACTGTGATGCACGCCATAGTTCTACAGGTAGTTAACTGTTACTGTTATTGGCAGGGGCCGGAAAATTTAGCGGCTTCAATGATCTGCATGTTAGAATGCACTGTCCTGTGTATACTCAAGCTCCGACCATTTGTTCACCAGCTGCTACTCACTGATACCAATAACTAGAGACACTGGAAAATCGCGAAAATATTTAACATAGTTTCCAATAAACTGTAGTATCTCAATCGTGACATGTGTGAGCAGTTTTCTGGCAAATCACACACGTTCTGTGTTAAAACTGTACAGTTCTAATTGGGTCTGTTAAAGAGGGACAAAGTGCTTCATATGAACAACAGCCAATATAAGTGCAAAACCTTCAGTGTTATACATAGTATGTTGGAGCCTAGCAAACAATCAACTTTTCCCGCGATTTACCAGTGTCTCTACCAATAACTATTAGTGTGGATATTTATATTGTAGAACGGCCTTAAGCCGCATGAATAAGTACTTTCATTCCACCTGAAGGAAAATTCTCATGCAAAAGATATTGCTTTTTTTTTATATAAATATTCTTGCAATGGGTTGACACTTTATAAACTGAACCAATATTTATGACGTACAGAATTGCAAGTGAACACTGCCAATATTAATTTTTTTTCTGAAATTATATAACATTCGCTTGCAACAATAAAACGGTCCAGTTTACAAAAAAAAAAATATATATATATATCGGTGGGCTGTTCAGTAGCTGGCATATATCGGATAATTCTCTATGTTAGAATTGTTCGAGTTTTGCGGCACAGGAGTGAAGGAGCCATTGAGGACGACATAGATTTGCGTGTACATAGGCCTATAGAGCCAGATCATTCCAATGAGCAAGGCTATGAACTGGCGCGCAATAATTCCGTCGCCAAGTGAGAGTGATATATTTTGGTCAGCAAGGTCTTCAGCACTGGCGAGGAGTGACACGGAGCAGTGTCGGAATGTAGGGGCGGAGGAAACGGGAGTTACACGGGAAAACCCGCAGACCAGCGACATCTTCCGGCACGATTCCCATATGCGAAAATCCGGGGACCGACCCCGCCGGGAATCGAACCCGGATCGCCTTTGTTGAAGGCGAATGATCTGAATTTTTAAAATTTAAATTTAAATTTTCAGCTATTTCTTTTTTCGATACGAAAATATTTTATTTATTGTTTTATGTAGGAGACCTTGTAGCCTACAACACCGTTATCCGCTGTAAATTTTTTCAGTTTGGTATGTAGTTTTTTGTTTAAGTAGCGTACATAAAACAGTAAAATGCAAAGTTTTGACGTTTACCGAGTCATTACGCAAAAACTATGAGCGATAAAGAAATTTCATAAGAGTAAAATTTGGTCACAATGTATGCTTAAAATAAAAAAACTGGTAGAAATATAAAAAATATGACGTTGAAAAATGTCATAGACAGCAAAATAAATCGTAATTTAATATTCACATTAAATATGTTAGTTTCGTTAACGATACTTGTGAGGATATTTTCCTCAAACAAGAAAAAAAAGTTCAGTAAATTTTCCCATAACGGCATTTCAGAGTCGAAATTTGAATGTTTTTCGTTCTTATAAGTCACTAAAACCAAAGAAAATAAAGAAATAAAAAAAAATCACACTGAAGCTACATGTCACGTCCTACTGCTTCACATAGGCTGATATAAAAATCAATGACAATATATGTATGTATTAAAAAATTGGGCAATAGTAGCAAAAAAAATGAAAATCTCAGAACTTATTAATTAATACACAATATTTTGTAATGGATTTTTATATCACGCAGTAGTCCGTGACATGCAGTTTCGATAGTATTTTTTTTTTTCATGTGATATGTTCATTGGTTTTTGCTGCTTATAAAAATTAAAAAATATATACATAAATAAAGTAAAAATTGAATTCGAAATGCTGTTATGAGAAAACTGGCTAAGGTAATATTTTTTTAAAGAGGAAAACGTACTCCCGAGTAACGTCTGCAAAACTAACAATATTTCATATATAAATATAAAATTAATATGTTTTCCAATTTGAAAGTCCTTAAGGTTCAAAAAATAATTATAGTTCCAGTGGTGGAACATAAAAACTGCACGCCAATAAGTGCCTTGTGTGTAAGGGCGACGAAGCACTACGTGGGTGTGTAAGAGCAACCCTTATCACTTTCGCTTATGAGCCTCTAGTGTGCAACACAGTTCCAGGTAAACTACGCCTTTAAATTGACACAAAAAAATCATGTATTCCAAAAAGTGGAACTGCGTGATTAAAAAAGACGTCAACATCAAAAGAGGAAAAATCCGCGAACATGACAGCACAAAACATATGCTATAAATCATACTGCCATAATAATTAGTGAGCAGAATTAAAAATAAAAATTGTGGGACCAGTCAAGCTACCGTCGCGGTAGCCACGAAGGAGGTAGTTTATTGCTGCGGCGGGGAAAACAGGTTTGCAACAAAACTTCCAGGAGTAGGTACAGCTTTTTTTTTAACCATCAGCAACGCAGATATACAAGGCAAGGAAGACGCTGCACAGTGTTGCCAGATACCCGAAAGAAAAATCCCACAAAAATGTTTAAATTTTCTCACATTTGTGACAATTTTCCCTCAGCGGCTTTCCATTAAAAAAAAGTAACTAGGCTACTTCAAATTTCTTGCAAAAATTAAGAAGGAAAATTTTATAAAAGTTAACACATTTTTAGTCGTACAGCACATCGAAGTTGTCCAAAGATAAATATTTTTGGGTAAATGTAATCCTTTGATGAATACTCATTCCTAAATAGTGACATAAAATGCAAACACCCTTGCCCCCTGTCGCGAAAATTGAGGGCAATGTGCAACCATAACGTTGTCTGTCTCAGTACAAAGAAAATATTCTGTAGTTACCACAAAACTTTTTTTCCCATGTAAGAATAAAAATTCCAAATAAGATTATGCTTAAATGTTTAACTACTATTTATGAATACACAAACAGGTCTATGTGCACCAATAAAAATAATTATTAACATATGCACGGCAATAATGCGACTTTCCTTATGTCATAAACGACGAGGTTGAAGCTCAACTCTTGGACCGTACACAACTATTGTCTGGTGGCATGCTTATATATTTTTTGTACTATTGAACTGCGGGGCAGAATTACCTGTATAACACACGTGTCGAATGTTTTCAAAGTAGTTCTTCGCACCAACGTAAAAGAAGCTTTAATAATGCCGGTGCATTCGTCTGCTTATTGGGTGCGGCGTACTCATTGCACGTCTTAATGAGAAGGGATCTTTGAAATTAATTGATACGCTCGTTGTTTTTTTTTTTTTTAAATAGGAATACGATTTTTGCAGTTCCAAACACATACTAATTTGGTAAAGTTTTTTTAGGAAATTCCTCGTAAAAAATGTTGAAAGAGTTGTTTTTAAATTAATACATTGAGAGGTAATGTATATTATCATTGGTTTCCCGTTTAAAGGTGCCGCCTACCTGCGAGTTAAGAGACTCAGAAGCGACGGAACTAAAATGCCGCATCGCATAACTAGCCAAGCGCTATACTAACATGCAAGATTTTAGCCGAACCGTTTTTACTATGGGACTGTAAGCAATCACCTCATAATCGTATTCATGTAAAGTATGTAGCAAAGTTCAGTGGGCGTTTCTATCGAAGTTTCACAGACTTCAGGTAAGTAATTTTTAAGTACGGCAGTCAGGAAAAGCCGTTATCAACTACGTTACAAGTAGGGACAGAGAAATTTCGCGAATTCAATGACGTGCAGGCTAGAATCCATTGTACTATGGAGTAGCAGCTAATCTGAAAATGGTAGGAGCTTTAGTATGCATAGGATAGTTGATTCTACCATTCAGGTCATTGAAGTCGCGAAATTTTCCTATACAAGGCTTCGAAACAGTATTTTTAATTAGCATGATGTCTTAACAATTACATTTCGTCCTTGTTCGAAGTATTATTTCTTTTCGTACGTTGACACAATGGGCATATGAGAAAAGTTACGTAAAAAATTCGTATTTTCTTGCACATTACAACGCATCTGAAGAGCGTGGTAAACGGCTGTAGCTTCAACCTTGGTAGACAAAAATGGTTCATTATTGTGAGTTGCGAAACATCAAATATTTTATCAGTCGTCAGGAATTTTTCAACTGAACTACATATTTTGTCATGCCAACCAAGTCTGGCGTGTAGTGTTCCGTATTATGCTACGATAACAAAAAATACTTGGTTATAGGTTTTTGATTTTCAGTATGTAGCATACGTGTTAAGGCCATGGTCTTTCATTTATTCAATAAATTGCAAATAACTCATATTTTTTTTACCACATGTTTAAAAAAAAATTGAGACTTTTTACAGGCATACCATACACAATTTTGCCAGAGCGTTTTTTTAATAATGTACAGTTTGTTAGCAAAAAATTAATTTGCTTGACTTTGGCTTATTTTGACCACAAAAATTCAAATTCAAACGATGAAATATAAGTCTATGTAAGAATGAATTTTTTATGTATGTATTAATTTGCGTTAACATTTTTTTCGAAACCACTGCAAGAGTAAAGAGCGAGGCCTTAAGGGCGCCGCCTACCCGCGCGTGAGAGTTTCAAAAGCGAGGGAGCAGTAAGGTCGACCTTGAAGCGCGCATCAAATGCCGCGTCGCCTCAACGAGCCAAGCGCTGAACCAGCGTGCAAGCTTCCCGCCGAATGGTTTTTACTATGGGACACTAAGCGGTGACCACATAATTTTATTGGTGGAAAGTCTGCAACTAAGTTCAGTGCAGGTCACAATTTGAGTTTCGCGTACATCTGGTAGGTACAAGTACGTAAGTCTGAAAGGGCCGATTTTAGCCATGTTGGAGGGCTTAGAAAGTGTTTTTAATGAGCGTGGCGTCTTGACAATGAGGTTCCGACCTTGTCTGAAGTTTGTTTTCCTTTCGTACGTTGGCACAACGGGCACACGTGGAATACGCTGGGAGTTCAAAAGCTAAAAATATCCTTATCACTAACCACAAAAAGCAGAGCTACAGATGCTCGTAACACTTAACGGGCGCTAGTTTTTTTCTTTTCTTTCTTTTCCGTTTGAGGCACGGCATCGCCTCTAAGGCGTGAAGGACTAACTAGAAGTGTTTTTTCAACGGGACTTCCAGCGATGACCCTATTATTTTATTTGTGGTAAGTATGTGGTAAAGTTCAGTTCAGGTTTCTACACGGTTGATATTTTCTCCCACAGCAACGTGAAACTGTCATGTTTAGTACATTTGAAGAGCTTAGAAATCATGTTTTTAATTAGTGGACGGAATTTTTAAAATCATAGGGAAACAGTTTGAACTGTGTCTTCTTTTCTTAGATAAACGCATTGGAAACATTTTAAATTGTTTTACAAGAAAAAATGCTTTCCGTACCACGTGACAGCATGTCTCACGCGCCAGGTCCACTAACTCATTCACAAGGAATCGAAACAGTTAGTGCAAATTTCTATCCACCAATAATTGCTCTACACTAGTTTTAAGGGCATGATCCATCATTTCTACTGCTTTTACGATAGTTAATTTTTTAATCCTAAACGAGAGCAGATATCGAAAGACTGTTGCACAGTTTTGTTAAAAATAGTGTATACTGTTTTTATTAATTTGTTCAAGACAAAATACACAATGGTTTGAGCTAATTATCAGAGTTGCTACAGAATTTCTGGGTTAAAATTTCCCTGACTTTTCCAGGTTTTCCAGACAAAATAATGAATTTCCAGTCTTTTTCGTGGTATTAAAAATCACAACAATTTAACTCAAATTATTCAAATAAATTAAATTTGCACGACTGTTTTTAAAAAATAACTCGGAAACGTAGCTGTTTATAAATGTACTACAGACCGTTACATGTGTTCAACACATTCAGTTACCACAATTAAGAGAAGTGCATTAAGTTTTAATTAACTGAAAGTAATTTTAAAATTAATTGTTCAGATAACATTTCCATACAGCAAATGGTTGTGCAACTGTCCAAAAGTCAATCACTAAGCCTGCAGCCATGAAGATGCGACTACAGCCCAGAAGCTAAACTAGTCAGCTACACTACAACCACGAAAACCTGCAAACTTCTATTGTTAAACCTCAAGTTTGTTCTACAATTTTGAATTTCCAGTCACCAGAAGCAATTTCCCTGACTTTTCCAGGTTTTCCCTGTTTTCCAGACCCGTAGCAACCCTGATAATGCAACTGAGGAAATTCTAATTAATGAACCACTTAGCGACTTCTATATAATTTTTGTCTTGTGAAAATCAAAACATATAGTAAAAACAATTCTTAACAAAACTGTACAACAGCTTTTCGATATCTGCTCTTTTTTGGGAATAAAAAAATAATCGTGGATGAGGTGGTTTTTAATTTGACTATCCTGTTATGCACAGTTACTTGTTTGACATGCGTAACAATCTCGTTTTCTTGAAATTTGTGGACGTGGTTAACTGACAGTGAGTATTGCGACTAAAAAAATAAGGTATTATTGTGAACCACGATGAAAAAAGTCTGAAGCATGCTCGTATTTCTGCCACCACTGCCCTCATAAAATATGCTATTATTATTAATCTCAGGCACGACAGCCATAAAGATATCTCCCTAGAAAGGTTTGAATGAAATCTGTTTTCCGTGGAAAACACCGATGTTTTCGAATGTGCTTAAATGTTGGCGTAGGTGATTCATGCATGGTACAGTGAACACTTTCGAAACTCTGGTAACTTTTTTTCCTTTCTCTCCTGTTTGAATCCTCCCACCGCTTATCAATTTAAACATATCAGTGGAAGTAATAAACACAATGCACAGTCATTTGTTTATGGAAGTAGTATTACCAAAATTTTCTCTTTGACAGGACACAGGATATATTCTTGATAAACTGCTTGACATATAAATAATAATAAAATATTTCATTAATTTGTCATGCAGAATCACTGCAAGGGAATTTCAGGTTAACTTTCAAGAATGAAGAAAGATTACAAGTGTAATATACGAGCAACATTCATCACAAATATCTTATATGCCTCAACATTGCCACATTTACCAAAAATATTTTAAAACAGAAGTTCTTGGAAAAAATCGATAAATAAAATTTAGCATCTAGCCTCTCCCTTAACGGTTGAGGTTAACATAATAAATTCTTTTTTTTTACAATACTCTTGAAAAGGAGATCTTCTAAAGTGCTCAGTTTATCGTGAACAGTCTATAGGTTGGTGTGTTTTACGTCTTTCCGACAACGAGGTCATTAGAGACAGTGACCTACAACTTGACGGCAGTAAAGGAACTGGGAGAGGAATCGACCATGGCCTTAGTTACGTCACCATCCCAACATTCGTCTGGAGCGATTTGGGGAAACCTGGCAGAAAACCGAAACCAGTATGGTAGAGTCGGGTATCGAACCCGGGTCCCTTCCAGATTTGATTCCAACGTATTACCGTTGCGCTCCCTCGCTCAGCGCCCGAGAGAATATTTCTAGGAAGAGGTGTGTATAACATTGTAAGATACGTGGAAATTTCGCGTTATACTTCGGAGGCAAGCTATGATTCACTGGCATGTATTCACCCGAACACACTCCACGACATTTTTTGTAGAGAAGATGGTTTATCGCAGGAAAACTTGACTTTTTCTGGGTTTCAAGTACGTTCGCCTGATCAAAAGATACTGGCTTTCGCTTGTACGTAGAGCTGTTGCACTATTTGACTGAGCCAATAAGAATCCTGCTATTGTAACATTTGATGCCTATTATTTGGTCTGCAAACAGCTACACTGTGTCAAACATATATCTCCCAAGTATATATGTCGCAAGAAACCACAATGTTTTCAAGTGTAAGTTGGCAAATAAAATTTCGCGATATACCATCATCTCTAAGTATGGTGTAGAGACATTCAAAATTCGCGTTGCTATTTTGTAACACGCTTACACTTCACTGTATTGTACCTACCATAGCACAATCTGTAGTTCCTTTGACCCACGAGCGTACTAACTTCTGTGACCCATTTACGGTAGGTTGGTCATTCTGCCGTGGGACCACAGAATAATTAGGAATGCAGTAGTGAAATAGCCAGTAGAACGGCGAACTCAGTCACACACGATAGCAGAATTGTTTTCCTGGACAGCAACAAGGCGGAAAACACCTACTGCCAATCAGCGTAAGGCAGCTGCTTCGCTAGCGGCAACCAGGTCAATAGGAAACCTGTAGTAACATTCAGGAGCCTAACATACACTGGGCTCCTATCAACAGCCTCGAGCAACCAATAAGTGGCGAAGTTCGCCCGTATCAAAAAGTGCCACAATGTCATTTCACGTCTGTATTTTTGTTTAGTTTGTGGTGGGACTAACTAAGCATTGGACATAAGCTTTCTCTGCAGCAAGTCGCGACATTGTCGGCCAAAAAGACATCAAACGAGACTACAGCTGTCTGGAGCATAGTCTGTTGTCTGAAAATAACACGAATTTTGCACACCTCTATGGCCTTTGTATCTTAGTGTGCCCGCATTACAGGATACTGGGAGACCGAGAGTGAGAGATTTTGGTCAGCGCTCAACATCGAGGTCTTTAGCGCTGATAATGGGTGACATGAGGTGGGTATGGAGCAGCGCCAGAATGAAAGGGTGGGGGTAACGGGAGATCCCCGAAAAAACCCGCCGACCAGCGGCATCGAGTGGCACGATGCGAAAATTCGGGGGCCGACACCGGCGGGAATCGAACCCAGATCACCTCGGTGGGAGGCCCCCGTGGCCCATCAGGACAACGGGTATTACACAGTTGATCTTAAATCGTTGGTTGAAAAAGTCCGTCAAGAAGTACCGCACGAACTGTCGACCAACAGCAGAAGTCTGACGAGCACACCAGTAACTTGGAGTACAGTCCGCTCTCAGCTAATAACGACAAATGCGCAGGTCTCTAGGTATTGGTGACTACAGACATTACCCGACGGCAGAACGTCCGCAAAACTTGGCCAAGCCGCTGCACCCCAGCGGCGCAGGCGGAGTGATATTTCCGCGAGGGGGAGAACTTTATTGTTAACTGGAACGTGATGGTCTTCCCTTGCTACGATACTACCCCTTTTATACAGCGGCCTTATCCTCTCTGGCACTGCTTCCTCTCCACCCCCTTTCCACCCCGGGGCTGTTTCTCGGGAAGGCACACCCGTGCTCTAAATATAAACGGCCCTCATTTCACTCTCTTCATCTGCGGAGGAGAACACGCACCGCGGCTTATCAGGGTGGAGTAGACCTAGCTGGTGCACGCTACTCAACACTGCGCTTTACGCATCACTTTTCCCATTTCCCTATTTCCTTATCTCCGTGTACTGTTTCAGGTCGTTTGTGCATGGAAAACATGGGGGGGGGGGGGGATTGTTGAGCTGCACATGCAGAGCCATCGGGAAGGCTGGGCAAGAGGTGGGGCAAATGCATAACGGCTCGGCATTGGTCTGATATATTATTATAAAAAAATTTACTCACTAATAAAAATATCAACTCAGTTAACCCCCATTAATCTTGCATTTAGTCAGATTATTTGGACACAAACTCATAATAAACACACCGCGTGAATCCTAGGCTAAATTAAATGTTACTGGTAAAATGTTGTACACTTTACGTACACAGTGTGGCAATACAGAACTGTAGTTAGTTTTCTCTTGCGATTCAGATATATCTTGCTTATTTTACTAATGCGGTTATCACCTGCATATTATGGGTACAGGTTAAAATCCCGAGCAGTCCAAACACTATTCTAAGTCTATTTGACGCAACGTACAGAAAAGAATATCTTAACGTGGAGCACAAGAGAAGGCTTTCTCTGTACAGCGTTGCCACATTGTGCACGTAACATATCGTACAACACTTTGCCACTTACATCTCCGTCTCCAATTTAGCTCATGATTCGCGCGGTGTTCTCATTACGTGGTTTTTTTTCTGGACATTCCGTATATAATTTGTAATTTGTGGGGGGAGGGGAGGGTGGAAGTGTATTTGGGATAGCAAGGGCAGGGGCCCCGGAGACCTACCTGCACAGGGGCCCGGATATTCTGTCGGTGTCCCGGTGCACATGGTAACAGTTGCAACTGTAGTTATGACGCATTCATGAGGATTCACACACTCTCTTAGAACGCCGCATCAGAACTCGTGTTTCAAGATTGAGCCAGTGAATGAAAACAAACACTTTACTGAATGTCTTGAGGTACTTCTATTGCCGTTCTGACTTTTCGGTAGTTGCCTAGAATAGAACAATGTTTTGTAACGAAATATAATTTTTGTGACCCAATTATTTTATTTTTAATTTACAAACTCCACGGAAAAAGCATGTCAAATTTTATGCCATATATCTCACGACATTACTGTCATCAAGCACAAGAAAAAGCCATACTTATTTTTTGGTTACTTTCCTCTCTGTAGCTACAGTAAAAATATGAGCGAGGCGGCGTAATGGTAACATGTTGGACTCGCATCCGGGAGGTCCCGGGTTCGATCCCCGGCTCCGGCCATCCTGTTTTCGGTTTCCCATGGTTTCCTGAAATCGCTCCAGACGAATGCTGGGATGCTTCCTAAACAAAGGCCATGGCCGACTCCTCTCCCAGTTGCCGTCACTGTTCCAATTTGTGTAGGGTACCACCGTCTATAATGACCTCGCTGTTGACGAGACATAAAGCCCATTTACCTACCTACATTATCTAGTATGCTTAAATAAGAAGAATAATTTCTAAATATTTAAAACACAAATTATGCAATGCTTCATAACATTAACAATAAAATATATACTATACACCAATTCCCTGAAGACGCCTGCCCAGGTCGCTGAGTGGTACGCTGAGCTTCAACCAATAGAAGTTTATTCCACAACTATTTTAATGTTCGTGAGTGATGCCTGGTTAGGAATGACATTTACAGACCGTTTACACGTTTGTATGACCAGTAAAGTATATTGAAAAATTTTGGAAACTTATTTTCTAGCAGTCAAAAATACGACGTTGTCGTTATTAGGTATGAAAATCTTAATACATAATCTTCTAAATAGTTATACGCACGCAAAACCTACCTTTTATCATTAATACTAACGGCCAAAAATGACAGGAACACAAGTAAATGTCTAACATCTATTTGCGAGAAGACCAGTTCAATGACTTGCACCTAGAGGCGAGGGTGAGGCGTGATACACGTACTGCTGTCGCCCTTAGTGCTCTTCACTTGTAGACATTGTACGTGCTAAATAGCGGCCACATTAAGCTCCTTCAGATGCTCCAAATGGTTTCAGACATCTTGAGGATAATTTATGGTTTCATGAATTATATTCATTTAAGTTGGCCAAATTTCTGGATGATTATAAAAATTACATTCACAACTTAAATTCGACTTTTAAATGTTTGTTGCAATGGGAGTTTACAATTATAATTTATTGGTTTGTGGACATACGCCATTGGTCATGTGTTGCTGATCAAACTTGTGTTGAATGACAAAGTTCAAGAAAGAACATAAAACCAGACATAAAACACACACAAAAACAGAGAAAAAAGCAATCCCAGAGGAATTCTGTAAGTTTTTTTACACAACAAAGAATTCTAAAGGTAGAATGCAGTCGAATATCGACGCAACACCCAGACACAAATAGAACCAGATTTCCAAAATGAAAAAAAAAAAAAAAAAAAAAAAAAAAAAAAAAAAAAAAAAAAAAAAAAAAAAAAAA
>PNEQ01128696.1:8734-38747 GCA_003012365.1 Medauroidea extradentata
ATATATATATATATATATATATATATATATATATATATATATATATATATATATATATATATATATATATATATATAGACACAAACACACATACTTTTATGTATATAAATATAATGTACATTAAAAAAATATTTTTACTACTTAAAAAAAACAACTTACAAATCTTTATTTTAAAATCACTGTAGGGCCTACATAAACTCTATAGAAAAGGTCGACAACGAACTCATTAGGTACGGAACAATAGTTCGAATAGACAGGGAACGGAGAGGAAATTGTAATTGACTTAAATACTCGGCATTCATTTCGAGTAACTTTGGGAAATCGTGGAAAGCCACAACCAGGGTGCCTGGAGCAGGGACTCGAACCCGGATCCTGCCGAAGGTAAGACTAGCGTGTTAAAACTGCGTCACCTCGCTCGATACCAGATAAAAGCAACGTTAATTCTAATAATCCTGGGAATTGTTTGTGCTTGTGTTTCTCAAATTAAAGGTGTTATTCTATTTTCAAAATGTGTCTCCCATGTATTTACTGTCTGGTGTAATTTATTTTAGTTTAACGTAACAGTGTGTTAACTATTCTGATTACATCGTCCGAGAGAAATCCTTCGCCAGGCTACCGAAAATAACAGGAAAAGCGCGCTTAGAAAACGAATATTAGTCGTCCGTATGGCAACGCCTCGATGCTTTACAGTGACTTTGAAAACATTATTATTGAACAACATAATTTTCATATCTAAGTATCCCTACGTTGTTTTGTTACAAATATATCGCAATTTGAACGTGTTTTTTGGTAGAAATAAATTTCATAAATTTTTTCAGATTTTTGCGCTCAAGTATTACCAATTTTGTTATGAAAATAAGCCTAAATCATACGATATAATTTTTTTGCTAACGAATGATTCATTACTTTACAAAACACGTACATAAAATTGTGCATCATATGAATGCTCCTAGACATGAATTTTTTTCGGAGCATTCCGTTAAAAATGTTTTAAGTTTTTGCACCCATAAAAAAAACTGACATAACCTCACTTGTAGCAATTATCTGTTTGGTAAGTTGGCAATAGCGCCCCGTGTAACTCAACGACGAAATACGAAACACGTAATTTTATTTCATGTGAAATCGAGCTACGTGACATCATCAGAACAACGGTTGGTTCGATCAGCGTTGGTCTGTTGTTGCATGCAAGCCGTCCGATCCCCCGTTTGTGTTCGGCTCTTGTCTATTATGTGGTTGGTGAATTTGAAACTTTGCTACTTCTCTCTTGTTCCTGAGGCCTTCTGGATAGAAGAGGTGTAGAGTTTCCTACCAACCCCCCTGCCGGCTTCGTCCCCATCTCACAGAACATGGGGTCGGGGGTAGAAGGAGATAGAGAACATCTCCACGATAGAGACCTCTGCTGCGCAGGACCAAATATTTACTGCCTCCTCCCATAATCCCTCCCCTCCTCTTATTTTTCACCCCCTCCCCTTCATTGGTCGGTAAGTCGAAGGCGCAGTAAATTAGCCGAGACATGCGCGGAGCGGCGTTTTACCACCCACTCGTCACAGCGTCGCCGCAGTAGACTGATGTTCGATTTACAATAGCGCAACGCACGTAGCACGAAGGACACGATACGACACTAACATTCTCGTTATTACGAACATAGTTCGTCTGCCGAGCGACAAATACTAAAAAAGAAATTTAAATAGTTCCTTGCCACTACATTCTAACATCTTGTACGATAGCCGTAGATGTACGCCTAATTTCAATTTATTTTCGATAATTTGTAATATATTTCAAATAGCCACTGGCATTCCCAAACGTAAAACATAATCACAACTGCACGTTTTATCACAAACGTTGAGATTTGCTTACAATAAACAATAACCTCTCGTAAAAAATTCTACTTACTGCCAACTCACCAGTCTCACCAACATTTCGGCAGAAAATGTGTTTTTTTTTTTTCGGATTTGTCTCTTTCGTGCGAAATAAAATAGAAATAGCACAATGCAGTATTTTAACTGATATTTCAGTAATTTAGTATGGTTCAGCTGAAGGGTTTGTTCCCGAGTTTTTTTCAGACTGGTGCCAATAACTCAAATATTTTTTTACCAAAAGTTTTGAAAAAATTTGAGTCAATGTGCAACCACACGGTGCACAATACTGTGGACGCGTTTTTTTAAAAATAATGTATCATTCGCCAGCAAAAAAAAAATAATTTCCTTTATTTTTGCTTATTTTTACGACGAAAAACGTGGTGCTTTGGGTAATGAAATCTAAAAAAACGTTCAGTATAATTCTACAAAAAAATTCAGCTACAAATTATAGCATATAAATGTCAAAACAGCGCAGCGAAATTTTGATATCAGTATTAGGTAGCAATAAAAAAAATATATTCGAAATCACTGCAAAAACTCCGTAACAAGGCCTGAAGTAATGACTAAGAATTTCTTTCATGTAAGGATAGTTACATTCACACACCTTAATACCAAACGATAAAGTGCACAGTCGTTTCCCGGTAGTTACCTAGAAGTAGATACCAATCGTCACACGGCCTAAGTTATGACTCCTAGGGCGGCCGCTTGGTTGGTGCTCGAACTGCGTGCAGCGTGTTCGGGGTTACGTTTATTCTCAGAGATCAGTAAAAATGTGTTCGCAATGCTTATCTACGAAAACAAAACACACCTAAGACTATTTGTGAATGTGACTTTCAAGACATCACGCACATTAGAATCATTATTTTAAAACCCTCAAACTTGACTAAAATCGGCTCTTTAACGCGGTTGTTTCTCTAGATATATGTAACGGGTTTGTTAGAAACTGGGGTCTACAAGTCCATTGAACTTTTCCACAGTGACTCGTTCAATATAATGATAGGTCACCGCTTAAAGTACCACAGTAATGACGTTACAGTGGGAACACTGCGCGCGCATTTACAACTCTGGTCGTAGAGGCGATATCACAATACATGTGCCGGCCAACGTAGGTCGTAGCGCCTCATCGATTTTCGCCTCACACACACACAAACACACCCTTCACCAGGCGGCAGCCTTAACCGGTGAAAAAAAAAAAAACATAATTTCACGTTTTCGCTAAAACTATCGTGTTTATTATAAGAAAAGTGTAGTATAAAACTATTTCTACGTATTTTTTATTTAGTTTAATTTTTTAATTACATGGAAAACTCAAAACTTAACTGTTTTATATAATTTACTCGTATAAAACCAACTGTCCTAGAGATATAAGATTATTCCCACAGGATAATTAAACATGCCGCGAAGTTCTTAATGAAACCTTTTTAATACAAAACTCCGGAAATTTTTGTAAATCTGTAAATTAATCGTGAAAACTTGACAATGTTCCTTCTATAGCTAGTCTAGTTTTTGAAAGCTTTGCATAGTACCTAGTTTATTTCCCCATATTTTACTCATCTGCCGTACGAAAAAATAATTATTGCATGGACATTATCGCTAAGTCTTTCTGGATTCATGTGAAATATAATAATTATTTGGAATATAAACATGCCAATGAGCAGACTTATACTTTATTGTGTGTAAATGAGAAATTGTTACGACGAATACTACTTTGAATAGCCATACATATAAACGTTACACTTGCAACCCGTTAAGATTTGGAGCTATTTAAATACAAGTCCCACCGAGTGAGGGAGCGTAACGGTAACACACTGGACTCACATCCGGGAGGATCCGGGTTAGATCCCCGGCTCCAGCCATCTTTATTTCGGTTTTTCATGGTTTCCCGAAATCTCTCCAGGCGAATGCTGCGATGGTTCCGTAACAAAGGCCATGGCATATTCCTCTCCCTGTTACTATACCAAGTTGTCTGTCGCCGTCTCTAACGACCTCACAGTCGATGAGACCGAAAGTCCACTTACGCCTCTGAGAATAAAGAACATCTGTGTACGCAGCTGCACAGCGAACGTAGAACTCCTTGCAGTCTAGTCAGCTGTCAGAAAATAATGCGAATTTTACACATCTATAGATATAATATGGTGGTTGCCTTTAGGCTAGGACGAAAATGATGAACGTATAATTAATATTTGCGTCTATATTGACCGACTCATTAATTTTGTAATTTAAATAAAGGTATAAGTCCTCTGTCAAATGAAGTGGGGCTTTTATGCCAACCAGTACATCAGTATTTCTAGTTACAAGACGTTTACTTTGTTGAACGTGGATTTTGGACACACTTTTAGAGTGGAGTCTCAATACAAAGAACACCGAAAATTTTTTGTACCCGCACAAATAAAATTGAGAACTAACTACGAAAATTTTTTTCATTACGAATTTTATAGGAACATGTTGAATTTTTTTTCTTCGTGCTGTCTGCAAAATTCATCTTGGCAGTTAAGTTTCAAAAGAAAAATTTCATAAATATCCGAAAAAATACTATGCACTGGTTTGAGGACGGTGGGGGGGAGGGGGCAGTTAGTTTTGTGTTTTATAAAAGCGCAGCTCCGTATTACGTCCTCTGCCTCCCTCCCCCTACCACCGTGCCACATGGCCTCGTGCGTACAAAAGTTCCAGCATGCAATAGTAAGCATATAGATGCGGGCATATAACACGCGCCTCAACATATGCTCAGTTGTAGCATGTGTGCTGACGTCACGCAGTCGTGTTTCGAGCGAGCGCATGCGGGGAGCAGATCTGTTATCTCAAGTGGGTCTGACCGCTTGGACGCGCGATCATTGCTGTGTTTCACACACCCGCTCCCTCTACTTACTATGGACGACACAGAATAGCTAGTTGTACAGAAACAGCGTGGCGGGGCTCGTGATACACGTGTTATTGGCTGCTCTAGGCTCGGAACACAGACCTTATGTTTGATTAATAGAGACCGGAAAAATTAATTGGTTCACTGACATGTAGGCTAGCGTCCAAGAATATATGCGTACTCAAGTAGACAATGCCCGCCCGTATAAAAAAAACAACTAAATTCCCGCCCAATAATGTGGTATCACTGTGTCAGTGGCCAGCCAGTAAGCAGCTGTTGTCCATTAAGAGGGCGTGGTACATAATTCAACGCTAAAGGCATTAATCTATAACTGTAGTGTCTTGAAGCCAATTTGCGAAAATAAAACAATTGCAATCCTAGACAATAGTATTAGTCAACGTTTTAAACAAAATTGTTTCCAGTGTTACGAACTTCTGAGGCAAAATCTCTGACGCCGGAACCTCGTGCATTAAACTGCGGCGCAAGTGATCACGCGTAACGAATTAGCAATTCTGGATACATATTTACTCATAAAGTGGGCAAAAATCATTATATAGGATTGTCATTGAGTATTTTATCCATATTGGCTTCGAAAAGAGCGTAGAAATTAATAGATTATTTCAGCGTTTGTTTATCTACCACACACTCTTAAATTCACATTTATTGTTGAAGGCTATCCGCAATGTTTTTAGGTCTCTACTAATCCCTATTGCTTGTGCATCTTGACAGACGTCATCGAGGGACACTTTTTTACCCGCTGCATAGAATAAGAAAGGATGGCCAGACTAAACCGGTCAGGCCACAATAACATTTATATATATATTTTTTTTTATTTTTTCTTTAGTCAACGGTCTTCTACCGAGAATTGCATATAATATTACTAAAGCAAGAGAGTATGACCATTACCCCTTAAATTTGAAGAGTTCCTTCTCGCAGAAAATGAAACAGAAATTGTAATAACATTGTTTTATTACGTGCATGTGCAGTAGGTATTTTCTCTCATGTTACGTCTTACATTTATTGAGTTTACAATTTATTTTTGATTATGAAGATATTAATTAAAGCCGGTATATACGATGCGTGAATGTCAAAAAACGTCCCAAAGAAAATTATTTAATGGGTCCCATATCCAGGATGTTTCGTAATTAGTGGTTGTTGCTTTGAATGGTGAATTCGCAAGAAAAATAAAGATGAAAATGTTTGTGATAGTTGATACCTAAAACTGTTACTAAGTGAGATGTGAGCACTAAAATCACGTTTAAAAATTGTATTTCTAAAAAATAATTGTAAAAAATTTAATTAAATGTACCATTCTGTTAGCAATTTTTTATTTTGTGGAGATCTTTGACATGTGAAGAAACCACAATTGAAACATCCTCCATTCGCTGGATAATAGCGGTAGCCACCCTCATACTGCTTAGAATTTTTCTGCTATCAGGTTCTGTAAACATTACATGTTGTCTTGCAGCAACAGTCAATTATAAGATAGAAAAACAGCCCTCTTATTGCAAATGCTTTGAATGCACCGTTTGAAGAAAAATGCGCATACAGTAAGTGTTTGTGTGACACGATGCTATTATATCAGGCATTCAAGGAAAAACTATTATTTCCACCACGGAATTACCCAAAAAAGAACACTTGTGCATGCATTGTGCACTTAGAATAATGCATCCTGTGCTGCATTTCATTAAAAGCATGTCGCAAACTCCTGCTAAGTAAACTTCAATAAGCTTACTTTAATGCAGCTCCACACACATTTTTATCTCTGGCGCACTTTTCAGGTGTGTGCTTCCGTAAAAAGGGAGCAAAAGTTATTACGATTAATGATACTTAAAACCTCCTAGTATATGATGCATTCCTTACCTCCTCATACTTTATTGCAGCCACTGACTAATTTGTTTTCATTATTCTTGTAAACGTTTCATTCTAGGCACTTGCAACAAGAGGACCTTGTTTCTTTCTTAGGTTCTACTGCTCCAAAAATCAACATTAAATGTTCATAAAACAATGACAGCAGAAAATTATTCATTAATAGGGTGGCTACCCTAATCATTCAGCGAAAGATAAGAGGGAAGTGTCAACCGTGGTTTCTTTACTGGTAGTAAAGTTCTCAGTAACTTACAGAATGGTAACTTAACTGCACTCTGTTTCCAATTACTTTTTCAAAATACAATTCTTAAATTTACTTTCAATTGCACACAAATCTCGTAGTAATCATTTTGGGTATTTGGTATCTCATACATGTTCTACATCATTTTTTTCGCAAGGAATCACTTCCCGAAGTGCCGACTGTTATTCATGACTATCATATATATGTTTAAAAACAGCAGAACAACATTGACTTAAACATTTAGACTTAATGCCGATTTTTTATCCCAACTAATGGAATTCGCCAACCGTATACTGGGTTGTGCAGACTTAGCATTATATATCAAATTTGTGCGTACATAATTTAACTTTGCTTTAACCAAATCTTATTTCATTTATTCTTTCTAAACATAAGTTCTGGACACGTTCAACTGTACAGTAGCAAACTGTGCTTTACAACCAAGTAGGTCCTAATTTTTGTAAAAGACAGTTACAAACAAATTGACATGCGAATGCCTCATATAATATCCTTTGTTCTCGGCCACATGTAGGCTAAGTTTTACCCTTTGCCGACTTCTTGCCAGTGGTTGGCAGGCCAACCACTCATTCAGTACCAGATGTGAATTTCGGAAACGTACTGTAGACGACAGTTTTCTGATCTGCGGCCACAAATTGCAGGTTCCGCTAACAAGCGCAAACTACAGACGGGCTGGTAATAGCGAAGGGTCGATAGATGAAGGCAATAATTCATGAGCTGTGTCTTCCCCTACATAGGAAGGTTGTTCGAATGCTGCTCCACAGAAACTGCCGCGCCGAGGCCGGGGGTTAATAATGCACGATCTAGAGGGAGAGATGGACTCCGGGGCGCAACGGTGAATTATAAACGCAGTAAACAGTTTCCAACTGTCACCGGGTTGCACACACACCGAGGATATAACTCCAGCTGCTTCTCTGGTCACATGTTTTGTCACCGGTGAAGGGAAACATACATGCTACTGTTTCAATATTGTAGTCCATGAACTTTCTTGAATATTGCGCCTGCGATCACGTGGCCAATAACTGGGAGTCTTCCGCGAAACTGAAGTCTTATAAAAGAAAATAATGTTTCTTTGTATTTTAAATTGTTTTAGACGAATATTTCACGTTCTTTGTTACAAGTGAATATGTAGAACCTGTCTGTATTATGGGACAATACGTGTCTTTCAGTGTTGTAAGAAAACATTTCAATGTTGTACGTACCTTTCAATGTTGTAAAAGTAATGTGAGATAATGAATACATACCCTTCAATGTTGTAAGATAATACGTACCTTTCGTTGTTAACTGAATACGTAGCATTTTTCAACATTGTTAAGATAATACCGCATGCATTGTTCAATGCTGTGAGATCATATGAACATTTTAAAGATATTATCGAAATTGTCACGAGCCTTGTTTATCTTGATTATGTTTAGGCAGGCATTAGTCAGAATACAAAATTCTAGATTTGTCTTATGACTTCAGTGAAAACCAGCCTAATAGTGATATTTGCAAGTAGGCCCTACTTGTATTATACTAATTAAACAGTTTAAAGAAAACTATAACATTAAACGTCAAATATTAAAAATACATATCTGCATAAACTTACTGCACTTCACAAATATCTAAAAGCATGCTGTTGTACAAAAGTTTTCAGTATGGTCGTAAATTATATTTTATGACTGCTTCTTTTATCGATTCCACGTTCGACTCTTGGTTGTGTTAAAATCTTGGCTATATACAAAAATGTTATAACAATTCGAAATAAATGTGAATATACTCAAGTACTTATTACTATCCAAAGAATTTTAAAATTAATTTTTGGTGGATAATTGCTTTCTAATATTTTCATTATGGAAAAGTGGTTGGGCATGCATAAACTTTCTTCGTATTTTTTCGTAAGGAATAACCTGCCAGAATTTGACAGCAGATTTCACATTCATCCTGTATATTTATTTACGCCACTTGTGCGTAGAATAAATCGTATAGTTTCGTGACTTCTGTGCCTGTGCATGCTAAGTGATTGTAGTAAGGAGAGGCGTCCTGTTCGCTGATCTTCCATTTACTGCTAACAGCAGCTGAGTTTACTGACGAGCATTCCTTTGTATTCTGAGGCTATTGCAAGTAAGTTTTATCACCGGCACTGACTATAAATGGTTTAATAATGGTTTATTTTTGTGTAAAGGTAATTTTATTTTATATATTTTTAATGTTAATAAATAGTCATTTGTAGAAGAATGTATGTAACGTATTCAAAAATTGTTACTATTTTTATGTAAGTATTTTTAGTATTCTAAATGATAAAGCGTTTTATCATGTTTAAACGCAAATTCCATTATTCCTACTGGAAACCGTTACTAATGAGCGTTCCATTTGTGTTAAACTACTGAGAACCCCCAGTAATGATGTTTGGGCCTGTTACTGGCCAGTAAACTCAGCAGCAAATGGAACGCGGCGTTAGTTGTTGGTGCCAGAGTTTGGAAGACCTGCCCATAGCGGCCCTGTTGTTGTGGGATTAGCGACCAGTGGCATTGTTCGCCTCGTCTTCAACTGTCAAACACCGTAGGACTCACCTGGGTGGCCCTCGTACCCCCCCTCCCTTCATCATTGTTGGAAAAGTTTCCTTGTCTACTCGGGGGAGGTCGCTGGCCGGTCGTCGAACCCGATACCCGCAGGGTGAGAGGCGCGGGGGTAAACAAGGCCCATAATTCCTGGGACCCCCGCGAGTAATCCCGCGGAGTGTCTTCCATGGTCAGCCGGCGACAATAGGCGTGGCTTTCTTCTTCCGTAAACTGCGGGAGGGGTGCTTAGCGCAGACAATGCAGCTGTTGGCCTGCCACTTGAGTGTCTCTCTTTCTTGTTGAACGCCGATTTGTATGGCTGTCCAGGCGCGACCTTCCACCACATAGAAACAACCCCCTACCTTACCTACCAGCGAGGAATGCAGTATTTGCATGTCTCTGCTTGGCTGTTGGCATCCCTGTCCACCCCCGTGTGGCACGTGTTCGGTCAACTACTCACTACAGTCTTAAGCCTAGTTCACAATTAAAAACTTAAGAATTAAGAATTATGCAGTAAGCGTCAATCACGCACACGGAAAAAAAGCCTTAAGTAATTCTGGTTCATAATAAATGTGTTAATTCTTAATTCCAACAAATAAGAACCCGACTACTCTGCTTTCTTCAAATGCGTGAAATTACTGTGGATTCCTCAATATATTTCGTCGCCAGTTGTCCAGAATATCGCCAAGGAATGGTATTAATGAAATACTAATGTAAAAAATATGTTAGAAATAAAAAATTGCTTCTCCATGTTCATTACTTGAATAACAGGTCCCGTACAATTGGGTAATCACATTATACCGAGGCTGCACGTATAAACCCAAGAAATTTTCACTTATTCGTAACGTGCAAATATAAATTAACAAATTTAAATTACTAAAAATATATATTCCAAGTGAGTTTTGAACCAAAACTTAACCTCTGAGCCACCGAACACTTCACCCAAGTAGGGGTGGGCGAATATGAAAATTTCATTTCGAAGCGAATATGTTGAAATATTCACGAATTTGAATCGAATATCGAATCGAATATCAAGTAAATTGAATTTTTAAACAAATATATAATGCAAAGCAATTTACACTGTTAGGAACTTACCTTGAAAGCTAATTCTAAGTTGGGTAAAAAAATTAGTTTAGTAGTGATTTGCAAAATAAAATGTTTTTAGTGGAGTTATTATATGTAATTGCTCAGGATGTTGTTTCAGATGATTCTGTAGGGTTGTAGAGGTACCTATAAGAATCACAAAATCCCCAAAAAATTCAGTTGATTTATAAAACTTAACAGACCCTAAAATCGTATATTTTTTAAATTATTTTTTGAAGTACCTGTTGGAATTTTAAATATTTTCTTGTATGTTTTGTATGTTGCTTCATTACCGCTGACACTTTTAGTAAAAAATAACCAAATACTGCTCCTGGATTTTTTGGCAGGTGGCCCAGTATTCAGATCTGAAGTGCTTGGCTCCATTAGTTGATTTTAGAAAATTGCCAAAATAGTTTTCCAGGTTGTCTACTTCCACGTAGTGACATTCGTTACTTTGTATTCACGAGGCGCTTATGGAAACCTACTAGGAATATTCCTGCTGGGTAGCATTGCTCACGTGACTGGATCTACTCACTGCAGAAGCGGTAGTTTCAGTTGCCGATCTGGCAGACCCGTGTTATTACACCAGGTCAAAACAGTTCTGAATATCCTTTTGTGCTGGTATAATATACGTATGTAGCATTACAATTGTTTACTAGTAATAATAATTTATTCCATACCTGAATTACGTACTGTGGGAATATTTTTACTTGATAAACTGCTGCAGAGTTCTTTTTCAATAAAAATAATACGATCCGACATCGTATTTTCTGTGAACATGCATTCAAACCGCCTTACAATATATTTTCTATTATTTACACATGCGGGAATGTTTACGTTTTACGCGCGCTTTCCTGTGTATCGTCTGCTTGCTGCTACCTACACTGCTCCCCAGCAGGATACATCTACGTGGATCCGGCGACGGGATAGAGTTGAACAATTTGAGATCTTGAGGGCCGGTTTAAATTTATCGCATGACGTTTCCGACCGATTTACTCTCTATCGTGTGGATCCGAAGTAGTTTCCGTAAGTGCCTACTGATTTCGCCTGAATACCGAATCTCTGAACGTGGTCGCAATATGGCCATGGTCATTACGTGATCGACACACAACTTCACTTGCGAAAATGTCAGTGGGCCTGCAACATTACATTTGTTTTTAACTGATCCGCCTCTCGTGTTGCGTAAATTTAAATTATTACTTTGAAGTGCGTAATAATTATGCGCTGCACCGGTCCGTTTCCTTTTGCATGTGCTATGACACGGTGGCTGTTGGCTGTATGGCTTGTGACTAAGGCCACTCGAAATGGCGCACTTGATGTAAACCATAGACACGGCCTAGGTTATTTGTTTCCTTTATAATTTCATCGATATGGCTTGCATCGTTTTGAGTGCAATTTCACGACCATTTAGTTAAAAAATATTCTGCTGCGTAATCTGCAATAATCACTGTCAAATGTATTTATGCACATATTGATATAGCAGATGTTGTTGCTACAAAAATTAGCAGCGTTTAACGAAAGTTTAGAATATAAAACATCCCGGGCTCTAAATGAAAATTATTTAAAGATGTGGTTTTCCTATTGTTTGAATGAAATTAATTGTTGACGGTTTAGTTTCGGCCGTTTTGGCTGCTTTGCGTGTACGCTATTAAGGTTATGTTTCCATGGTCCACTAGTCAATGTGTGTGCTTAGTATCAAATAAAATCTTTGAACTTTTATAATAACGTAAATTCGACACCTTCTTCAAGCTTTGGCCAAATAACAACAATTTTTATGATGACTTACAACCATCAGAAAATTTTAGTACTTATTTTTTTTTTTTTTTTCGAAGTTCGAAGTAAGAATTTTATTTCGAATATGATATCAAATAATGAAAATATTCGATTCGGCTTCGAAATTTCGAAGCTTCGCCCACCCCTACACCCAAGTAGTGCTTCTAAACAAGTCATTTTGATGTGTTAAGCGTCTAAACTAGTACATGTAACAAACATGTTATATTTCTGTTATTTTAGCACGAATTTCCATTAAATCAGATTAACATTTTTATAAATAATAATATGCCGTGTATACGAAACAATAATAACTATTACTACGAGTTTTTCACCAGCCAAATGGGTTTTTAAAAGCTTTTCAAACAGCTATTTTGTCGTTAAGCTAAAAATAAATATAAGCTTAACTGCATTTTTTAGCTTGAAATGATCATAATATGCCAAATCCATCATATATAGCACCACACCGTATTTAACGTATATTATTTAAATATCCGCCGTGTTTATTTAACTTCCCGAATGCTCTGATTGGTTCATTCCCTTAATTCTTACGGAAAATATAAAATTTCGCTATACCTGTTACTTCTTAAGTCATGGCCCACACGCCACACGACCTCACACGGCCTGTTAAGTTCTGTTGCGAATCGGTACGTTAAGAAACACACTTTCTATTCTTAAGTCAACTCTTAGCTACACGTCATAATTCTTAAGTTTTTAATTGTGAACCCAGCTTTATACGCTGTTCTCTGTAAAACCCAGCTTACACTGAAAAAAACAACAGTAACAACGTTAATTACAAAATGTTAGTTACAAAAATGTTATCAACAAATTCTAAGCTATGGTACACTTTTAATAGCAATGTTGATAGCAAAATGTGTTATTAACTGCTGAAAACACCAATTTTACTAACAAAATTGTAAAGGCCAGTTTACACCGAATAAAATAACAGTAACAATGTTACTTACAAAATGTTAGTTACAAAATATTATCAACAGATCCTAAGCTATGGTACACTAATTTACGGCAATGTTGATAGCAAATGTGTTATTAATATTTCTGAAAACACCGATGTTACTAACAAAGTTCTAAGAATGATGAACGGAAATTAATAGCAATGTTAATGACAAAAAGCCTACAACATTGTTGATAACATTGCTAGTAACATTTGTTACCAACATCTTTTGATCTAGACCGCCCTAGAATGGGTCGGGAAAGTAACGTTATCAACATTGTTGGTGACAAAGTTATTAACATGTTTCTAAAATTCATAACTTTTGTTGCTAGCAAATGTTTCAACAAAATGTTGGCAACAAATATTATTATTAACATTTTTTTTTATAAATATTAACAAAGTAAATAACAGAATGTTGGCAACAATGTTGATAACATATTGTTGTGTACAATTTTCAAGCATTTTTACAACATTGTTAATAACTTTGTTGACAACACGTGTTATTAGCAATGTTATCGTTGGTGTAAACTAGGCTTTAGAATGATGAATGGCTATTAATAGCAATGTTGGTGACAAAAATGCCTACAACATTGCTGATAACATTGCTAATAACATTTGTTACCAACATCCTTTGCTCTAGACCTCACTAGAATGGGTCGGGAAAATGTTATCACAGTGTCGGTAACAAAGTTATTAACGTGTTTCTAAAATTCATAACTTTTGTTGTCAGCATATGTTTTCAACAAAATGTTGGTAACAAATGTTATTAGCATAATTTTTATAAATATTAACAAAGTTAATAACAGAATGTTGGCAACAATGTTGATAACGTGATGTTGACAACAATTTTCAATCATTTTTACAACATTGTTAGTAACTTTGTTGAAAACATGTGTTATTAGCAATATTATCGTTGGTGTAAACTAGGCTTAAAACGACTGCTTTCCAGGCCGTGGTAACAATTCCTTTTTTTCATTTTCAGGCAAATTGTTACCGTGCCGTCACTTTTTAATATTAACAACAGCCGCTTCTGTAAATACACTATGTTAACCGGGTAAAACATAATTTAAAATGGCCAGATATTACACGATCAACTTCTCGATCAACCCCTAGTTAATCCTCCTGGTGTAGGAAAATAAACAGCAATGTGGCCCGAAAAATAAAATGTATAACTAAAACCTTGATAAAGAGAAACATATCGCACGGTGTCAATACGACGAAGAAAGAAGCTCGAAACGAATATAATCTATATGAAGAGAGAATAAATGTTAGGTGTTAGAGCTTGAAATCTGCATTTTGTAATAAAACGACTTTATTAATGACATGATCTTTGAAAGTTTATTAATGACGAAGTTTAGGCGTTGTCCATTGTCTCAAAATGGCTCATAAAATTTCTATCTACTATTTACAACATTTTTGTAGCATTTCAACCTTAAAACATTTGATAGTCATTAGTCAATAGTAAAATAAGCAAAAATAAACTTGCAATATACGATGAAAAAATAGAAAATAACCTTATAATTTTCTCGATATTTAAGGTGAAAAATAAGGAACTCTTAGGTCAAATAGCGTTATAAAATAAGATTAAAGATTTAGATGAACAAGGTTTTGATCACTTAATATAAAATATACAATTAAAAGATTGTAAAATAAAAACATCAATAGCTTGCAAAGCTCAGTACAAAACCGTATGTAACGTAGCAATTTAAGCCGATATGGATACAAATATTAATAAGGATCTACTGTGCAAGTGAGGTAAAACATTAAATAATAAATACACTACCACACAAATTAACTAAAAAAATAAATAACAAACTACAATGAAGAATTGTAAATTAATCATCATAGTTCACAGAAGCTTTGTCAGTTTATCACATGCAAATTTAACAGTGCTAAAAACCGTAATAAAAGAGGCCTTATTCAGTTACCACATAACAGCATAATAATCGTACCGTGTGAATCCTGGGCTAAATTGGAGACGAAAACGTCTGTGCCAAATGTTGTACGATGACGTTGAACGTATACAATGTGGCAAGTCTGCACTGGTAAAGTCCTTTCTTGCACTCCACGTCCAGGTAGTATTTTATATATGTTACGTGAAGTAAACGTGCAGTCATGTTTAGACTTCCCAGGATTTTAACCTGCGCCTTAATAAGCAGGTCAGAACAGTGGTGCACACAGGATTTGCGTTTAGGGGGGGGGGGAGGTCATGTTTCTTAAATGCATATGACATAAAGTTCCTGCACTGCTTTTACATCCTTTGCAGAATATTTATGTAACACACTTGAATGTTTTCATTTCTTGTTATTTTTAACCACGCGATAGGTCACGTATATGTAAACTAAGAAATAAATTACATTTTCATCACAAGCACCACAAAAACCATAGCTTAAATTTTAGTTAATGTAAGGACATAATTACGAACACGTTCTGAACTGAACAGAAACTCCCATTCAAATAAATATAAAAGTAAAATCGTAATTTTAAAAAAATGTAATTGTTCAGGGCATGTTTAATACATGCTCTTATCTTATAATTAATGTACAATCTATTGTTTTGGATGTACATGGCTTTCGTTGATAGAAGGTGATAAATGATAACACGAATTTCCAAACTTATTGACTCAGTTGTTACGATTGCTTTTTTCCAGTATAAATTTACTCGCAAACTTGGTTGATAGAGCAATTATTTAAATATAAATAATCACGCCCGTAGTGTAATAAATATAAGAAACACAGTTTGCACCACAGTATTCAAAGAAAAAAAAAACATTAAGTTACCTCTTTAGTGTAATTAAAGATACAACTTTTAACCCAGGCATTTTAAGCAAAATTTTATGAAAACCTGTAAAAATATATTGTAAATCTGAAATTTAGCGTTAGTGTTATATCAAGTGTACTAAACATCATAGTAAAAGTCCCAAGTCCTCCCATGCCAGCTTCATTGTTTTTTTCTTGCAAATAGGTCATAAGTAATATATTGTATTCACATTTTAAACATAAATTTTAATAACTTAAAAACATTGTAAATCTGAAATTTGGTACACAAGCACTTTTGAGTGTAAAGAACAACATACTAAAAGTCCCAAGTCCTCCTAAGCCGGCTTCATAGTTTTCTTGCAAAAATGTCATAAGTAACATGTTATATTAAAATTTTAAACATAAATTTTAATAACCTTTCGTAATATTTTATCATACAAATACTAAGGTGACGTAAACATGCGGATTGAAGAAAATTCAGAACTTGTGCAAACAATATCTTCTCGCCATGTATTTCAGATGACAGAACCGACGAAGTTAAATCGTAGCACATTGCACATCGCAAACATGTAAAGCTACTGGTCGCATGTAGCATTGACAGTGATGAAAACGAGGGGTTCTTCGTAAACGTTTTCGTGGTCTATCCTTTGCAGCAGTATCTGGATCATCCAGATTATCTACATCAAGTTCAGGGTTCGGTATATTGTAACAACTTCTGCCCCTGCAGTGGGCACACATTATGGAGAAACTCAGACCAGCAGTACGGCAAGAGCAGCGTATGCCACAATCTACCTTACAAGCACAGGAAATAAGTTGTAACAGGTCGTTTGGTGCGGGAGGCATATCAGAGGCAACTGATATCAGTGATTGACCTGACACCATCCATCCACAATCAGTTGGACAAAGTGGGTTATCAAGTCATTCTTGAACCTGAAGAATAAAATCGAACATCTTGTTAAATCGCCGTTATAAATTAAGGTAAATAATGTAGATCTAATTTCACTACAACTTACCTATAGATATGTTCTGAAGCTGTGCTGCAGGTTAGCTGCACTGGTAGGCGGAAGACCTGCAAGTTCAAAGGAGGCAGTAACTGCCTGCCTCGCAAGGGAACGAGCAAAAATATACAACGGAGTTCATCCAAATTCGTGAAATTTTCAGTGGTGTATAGTTGGATAAGGAACTGTTCACCAGAAGTTGTGATTTGGCCTTTGTCTGCTGAAGGATTGTTGAAAACTTCTGCGATGGTTCGAACGTTGTGTTTGTCAAGCAGCTTCCATGCTTTCTTTTTTCCCTTGCCGAAACCAGCTGAGGTTGTGTCACAACCTGTGACTGCATGGACAAAGAGCAGACAAAATTTCTTCTTCACGCCTATGTATAATTGAATATCACCCACCTTGTATATATTTGATCCTGGATTAAGTACGTTTATATTTAAACTTTCTTGTTCTTGAGTTAGAAGCATTTTGAGAATATCCGTGGCAGTACACAGTAAAAAAAAATTGTACATTTACAAGGAAAATCTTGTAAACTAATATCAGAACATTCTCAGTCAGGTAATAAATGTGAGATTTCCGGAACCTTTTAAAGTGGTTATAAATATTGTAAACACCTTTAGGAACTAGTAAAATAAATGTTAGTGAGTAAATTTTCCAATTTTGAACCAAATAAAAATTGCAGACCAGATAAATTTTACAAAACATTTCGTAATTTTACAAAAAAAAAATTTGGAAACTAAAATTTTTGTAACCCTACAAAGAATTGTTTTAAAGTGAACCAAATATTAGCAGTAAATATACAAAATTTGTTTGTATATTTACAGAAATTTTTGTAAATATACAAAGAAATTTGTAAAAGTACAAGTTTTCTGTAAATATTATAAAACATTTTTGTAGTGTTACAAAAAACTTTTTTGGGAAACAAGTTTCCAGAAAACCTTTTTGTAAAAGTACAAAAAAAATTTTACTGTGACCTCCCGACCAGCAGTTGATTCCTCTATTGCTGTTCGGACAATCAATGTATAAGTGTCTGCTGCTGCCTGCTGTACCTTTAGTCCTGCACTCTGGAATGCCAGTGAGAGCATGTTGATGAGTCTTGTCTTATTGTTCTCATTGGAAAGAAAGTCTGATTGTGAAACTGTAAAGGTCGGTTTACGATGCAAACATGTACGCAACAACCGTAACCGTAATAACGTGAACGAGTATAAGAACGAAGACATGCGGTTTACGATGACCTTGTGCGTCCATGTAGTCTGTGTTAGAAAATGGCCGCTGGTGTCTGCTGTTCGTTATTTTGTTTCCGGTGGGCGACTATAATTTTGTGTTTCTTATTGATTTGACGAATTTTATGTCATAATTATTATATACGGTAAATTTCCTACGTTTTCCGTATTTGCTGTGTTACTTTCTTTTTTCTCCTATAGCCATAGTTAAATACGTGACGTGTTTTCTTATTCTAAACCTGCTTTGTCAAACTGCCTTGTAAATGTTTTAGAGCAAATTATTTCCTAAGGCATTCCTTGTAAATATGTGTTGTATGGCAACTAAAACAATAAAGGTATCAAATACGCGTATTATCGTACTCTCCTAACCTTACTTGTAACTCAATCCCGCACTGCTCACAAACTGAACAGACGAAAAATTTCATGACAGCATGCTAGCTACTATACTATTCCTATATTTATATTTAAGTAAAAAATATTCTGCAACGTATATGATTTAGTTCATCTGCATCAGTAGGATAGGCTTAATTTGCGTCATACAAATAAACATAGTTTTAGTATTAATTAACTTATTGTGAACATATAATAATGTATGTAGATAGGCAAATAATCACGATAAAATATAAAGACATAGCTCAATATTTCTTCACACAACAGCACAAATAAGTACAACCTCTTTTTGATGTTGTATAGTAGGCCTAACCTAACTGCATGGTTATGTTTTACACTACACTCGTCACATCAAAAAAAGTTTAGTTAGTTGGCCTACCTTCTTCGATAATTACATTTTCCAAGAAAATTATTTTCCATCATATTGTTTGCCTAAGGTGGTTAAAACGATTTGGCAAAAGTTTTACCGTATTTGAAGACCGAGGTATGGGCTACATTCAATATGTTAATTAAATAATTTTGTCACATATATTCAAATACACGCATACACTTTTATTTTAACTTCGTGAAAGGTGTAATGACGTTTAGAAGGAAGCAACAAGTGTATCTCAGCTCGAAAATAATATGTATTTTTCAAAATACGTTTAGAAATGTAAATACAATTGTTATTCGCCAGAGATACTTATATATCGGTTGCTAGGCAACGAAGGCAGAAGTGATGTTGAGCGGAAGTATTCTTGTATACTGTGTTCCTATTGGCTGAAACCCTTACACTTTACGGTAGGAAATAAAATATAACCATTTCATACAGGTCGTTACGTCGACGACGTAATTCTACACGGTACGTATGCATCACCATAAACCGTGTCGTAAGGAAACCCAACTTTCATTTCCTTACGCTTACGTTTGCTACGTACATGTTTGCATCGTAAACAGACCTTTACAATAGTACAATGTCAGGAGATTTCTTACCTACTGCACGTCGATTTGCTTCTCTTTTTTTTTTTTTTTTTGTAGATAGAATTTCATTGTAGTCATCGAAAACAACAACAGCTGATGTTGAATAGTTTTGTTTTACATATTGAAGGTATGATTTGATTAGTGTTCCAAGCGCAAGAAAAAACAATGAAGCCGGCTTAGTAGGACATGGGACTTTTAGTATGTTGTTCTGTATACTAAATAGTGCTTGTGTACCAGTTTTCAGATTTACAATGTTTCTTTAAGGTTATTAACATTTATGATAAAAATGTGAATATAACATGTTATTTATGACCTTTTTACAAGAAAAAATTATGAAACCGGCTTAGGAGGAACTCGAGACTTTTAGTATGTTGTTCTGTACACTAAAAAGTGTTTGTGAACCAATTTTCAGATTTACAATGTTTTTTTTTTATGTTTAAGCCTAAAATGCCTGGGGTATTTAGTTTTATTGTAATGTTAGTTGTTTGTGATGTGGTAGTCATGTGCTGCGGGCCCCCAGTATGTAGATCTTTGGACTAGGACAATATGCTCAGTAATAAATAGAGTCCTTCACAGATTGTATCTAGAACATGTCGAATAATTCCGTTGTAAGTTACGCCATTGATGGCAAGGCAAAAATACCAACATTATAAAATACATACACTACAGCATAGGCAATGCTGCGAAAATGTATGTGCTGTGCTCAGAGCATAGACGATGGTGGACATTCACTATAAACAACATGTAGAATACTGTTAAAGTCTCAGATCAGTTTGTTCCTGCCATTCTACCTACATATCGTTGCAGCCAGTTGTGAACGAAAATAGCGAATCCCAGACAGTTGAAACTTGTAGGCTCTGTATATCTGCGCTAATCTTCAAGAGGG
The DNA here is from genome assembly GCA_003012365.1 of Medauroidea extradentata. Lineage (NCBI taxonomy): Eukaryota > Metazoa > Arthropoda > Insecta > Phasmatodea > Phasmatidae > Medauroidea > Medauroidea extradentata. The sequence continues at coordinate 29,137 of PNEQ01128696.1, forward strand.
TTTTGAGCATAAACGGTATGTCTTAGACAGTTGCAACAAGAGGACCTTTATTGTTACACAGGTCTCATTACTCAGTAAACAATCTTCAAACGTTCGAAAATCCGGACGGTAAAAAAAGTTGTATGCAATTAGAGGGTAGCCATAAGGGTGAAAGTTATCAAGCAGAGTTTACTAATAGTTTCAAGATCCCAATTGCATTTTATGTCATTTAGTTTCCGAAATTTTGGGAGAATACAATTTTAAATTTTGATATCCAGAGCCTTATTACTACTTTAATGTTAAGTTAAGGCGGAAAGTGAAAAATATTTTCAGCTTATTTTTTCCTATTGTATCACCTGGCGGAGTTTGTTAAAAAACAATCGAGTAACACCGCGGGCAAAGACTCGGGTGTACTCGATGGTTTAAAGCACACATATTGTATGTCAATATGAGAATCGGTAAAAGAATATTTCATATTGTCCTTACAATTAACAGTTACAGATTATACTATGTTGTATTATTTTTTCCCATGGTTTCATCTATAACATTCATTATGAACAAGTTATCTTTGCTAGCATGTTAAAAACAAAGTCATTGTATGCTTTTACGTAGGTTATGTATTTACATACATATATGTATAACTGAAAAACAGCCAATCACTGACCATGAAACAGAGCTGCAGATGTGCACATGAAGCATTGAAACAAAGTATTGTATAATTCTTTTCACCAAACATCACCAGCTCTAGGTATATTCGAAGTTCATGTAATAAAATTGCTTAAGAAGGCGTGGTACATAATTCAACGCTAAAAGTATTAATCTATAACTGTAGGTTTCTTGAAGCCAATTTGCGAAAATTAAACAAAATTGTTTCCAGTGTTACGAACTTCTGAGGCACAATCTCTGACGCCAGAACCTCGTGCATTTAACTGCGGCGCAAGAGATCACGCGTAACGAATTAGTAATTCTTGATAAATATTTACTCATAATAAAGTTGGCAAATACCATTATCTAGGATTGTTATTGAGTATTTTATCCATATTGGCTTCGAAAAAAAGCGTAGAAATCAATTGATGTTTTCAGCGTTTATTTATCTACCACGCACTCTTAAATAGCCTGAAAATCAAAATTTTTCCGGGAGGGGGGGGGGTGCCCGTAGTACTCACGAACCCCACCTGATTTAAAGAGGCGTCTCCCCAAGAATGAACTGGCGGGCTCGCCAATGTCTACATGTGTACATGTATGGACACATGCATGTATGTAAGCATGAATGTAGACGTACAAAGAGGAAGTGAGTCAGTAGTTGTAGTGTGAGCTATGTCTCGCGTGCAGAGCAGTAAACGCCGCAGACAGAAGGAAGAACCCTAGTAGTTGTCCTCTTGGTCGCTCGCTTGACCTCCATGAATTATTGACGTGCACGCCACTGGGCGGGGAAGACATGGCCACTACCTTTAGTTCCACCCTCTCTCTCTCTCTCTCTCTCTCTCTCTCTCTCTCTCTGCTGTGTGAAACAAACCTTACAGTAAATATAGGCCAGAGCCGGCATGACGTCACAAACGTCTGTTCTAAATATCCTACGCTAGAAACAAATACATTCTGGGAAAAGAAAAAAAAACGTTTATAACCTTCATTAAACTTTAAAAATTTTATTTCCCGCAACACAGATGTTGTTTGGGTATGAACCACTACAAAGTTGACTGTGTTAATATTAAAATATTTCAGTGTAATTTTCATTTTTGGAAGGGTTAAATGAAGGCAAACGGTTTTTTTTTTTAAATTTCTTTATTTTGAAAAAAAAAATCCACAAAGATAATAAAATTTACACTTTAAAAAAAAATGTTCTTTGCCGCAAAGCTACTTCGCAGAAGCTCATATTCACACAAACATATTTGTTTGTGGCCAAGACCGTGTTTTAAGTGTGTTCGTTAAATATACACTTAGTATTATTATTAACAATCTTAAAATATGAACTATGTGTTCCAGAAGGAAAACGACGCAGCCCACTGCCCGTATGTTTGTGTGAGTGAGACGTGACGCCGAGGGCGATGTTGACCGTCTCATCTGGTGAGGTATCACCTCTATCGCAACATACTGGAACAACGTGCAGTGGTGTCGTAGATCACTCACCTGACTGACACTTTCAGCGGTGACCCCATATTAGTATTGGTGGAAAGTTGTAGCAAAGTCAATTACATGGTTCTAGAGTAGTTTCACATGAATCAAGTGAGTAGTTTTTTTTATATGTAACAGGTTGTAAAGGCTATTTTATTGCCGTTTTGAGTGGGCTTTGAAATGAGATTTATATTTGACGTGATGTTTCGAATCTACCTCCCGTCATCGTTTGAAGTGTATTTTCTTCTTAAACATTGACACAATAGACACATGTGGAAGAGTTTCGTTTAGTAAAAAAACGTATTTAGAACACACTGCGACGCATTTTAAGCACGTGGTAAGCCGCGTGGAACATTTGGAAAGAAAAACGCTAGTTGCCCTGTTGTCAAAGGTGTCTGAAAAGATGCAACGTGAAATCGACAGCCATGGGAACGGTACAAGCAATGGTGAATGAACTATCGTTATGTGTTAAGTTTTTATTTTACTGTATTATTGTATTTAAGAGGGCGTGGTACATAATTCAACGCTAAAAGCATTAATCTCTAACTGTAGGTTTCTTGAAGTCAATTTGCGAAAATTAAACAATAGCAATCCCAGCCAATAGTTTTATCCAACGTTTTAAACAAAATTGTTTCCAGTGTTGCGAACTTCTAAGGCACAATCTCTGTCGCCGAAACCTCGTGCATTTAACTACGGCGCAAGAGATCACGCGTAACAAATTAGTAACTCTGGATAAATATTTGCTCATAAAGTTGGCAAATACCATTATACAGGATTGTCATTGAGTATTTTATCCATATAGGCTTAAAAAAAAACCGTAGAAATTAATTGATGTTTTCAGCGTTTATTTATCTACCACGCACTCTTAAAACGTGTCTACGAGAATTTTACTGCCAATATGGCAACCTTTACGAGAGCCGCACTACTGTATGTCGGACATAACTGAAACTGTTTTTAGACGTTCTCTGTGAACTGAACACTGCTTATAATATGATCTACAAACAGAAAAAAATGTTGTCCTTTCCTAGTAGTCCGAACTATTACAGCATGTACGTTTCCCTTTAAAACACTTATTGTATAGTCATGTGATGTCACTGTGATTTAGTATGATTCCTAAATCATAACATATTACGACCAACACATTTCATTCACTATAAAGCTTAAATAAAAAATACAAAATCTTGAAACTTGATACAAAATAATTACCTGCAACAAAAATTTTGTGTGTCTTTTATATGAAAATTCCAAACGATGGTCTGTTCTGTGTCTTTCGCCATCATTGTCGTCATTTTCAGTAACTTTGTTTGGTCATGGTTTGTTTGACTTTACCTTTTCCATTTTCCAATCATCGTTATATATAGACTATTTTCCTACTTCGGAAGAATTTGTATATTGTAACATCAAAAATGTTTTTGGACATACGCCATTGCGGCGAATGCTGCCGCATTGCAGAAAAATCCACAATATAACTTTGTTGTTTGCCCGCAATGACGTATGTCCAAAAAACTTTTATGTTCATAATGCGAGCGCATAGCTAGAATCGTTCAACGATTGCGTGTATATTAGTTGAATAAAGCCATATCTGGCTTCTTTGGTAGGTTCGTTGTTTATTGTTGCTCATTCTCTCGTGCACAATCGTTCTATGTAACTATGAGTACTATTCGTTCGAAATGGCATGTATCCAGCAAAAAAACAACAGATTATAATGCAACCCAACTGCAGAAATAATTCACAGACATCTAATGTACTTTTCGAATTGCTACTGATAGCAGTCTTGTGTGGCGACAAGGCCAGCAACTTCAATTTCTTCCTGGCGAATATCCGCTCAGTAGGGAAGTCTTCGTGCATTATGTAACGAAGCGTCGTTTCTCTCTTAGGCAAAGCGAAGAATTTCATTTGTCGGCAAATAATGGCGACGGAAGGGTGGAGAAGAGGTCGACGTAGCCGGCAGGAAGTGATAAAATATTTGCCCCCGCGAGTTTGCCGACAAACTGGAGAGTTCGTGGTGACTGTGGAGGGGAGCTCATGTGATATTGACGACGGAGGATCGGAGGAGCGTGGGAGCGAGTCCAGGTGCCGGCCACTCCTGCTCGCATGTCGCTGGCCTCAGACGGTCGTGTCTCCCAGCACAGCCAGCTATTGTAGTCCTTGATCACACGACAACCCTCCTCCGTGCTTTATTATGCCTCCTTCATCGATTATAACCTCGTATATTCCCCGTACCGTCTCTGAACTCTGCCCACCTACCAGTGAACTGGACGGAGTTTGGTCAACACATAAAGTCACACACCGGTATCCTTCCTATACAAGAAGGCAAACACCTTCTTGTTCACCTCGGCTTGCAGCGAACTGTTGTCGTGTGTATGATCACAGAGGATACTGGTGGTTACCATATAAGGACATGTAATACTAACTAGTGTGAAACACGGATGATTCTATTTTATATATATATATTTTGACAAGTCTAATGAAGCAAGCAATTTCTGTGCAAGCACAGCTGTTTCTGAACGGAATTCCTTACAAAAATTAAATATTTAAAAATGTATAGTACATAGATGGACGATATACTCTGCTGAAGGAATAGTGCTAGATCTTGCATCATGCAACTCAAACCTGAATATCATCGGGGCACGCAGCTTGGATGCTGAAAATTTGGGCACCGAGAGGCGTGGCTACGCCCACCCCCTGTCATGCAATTTAATATTAACTTTATAATTATTCATCAGAAATTGATGTGTTCAAGTTTCACTTCGTTACACAACTAAAAATACTAAACATAATAAGTTACCGACTTATTTGTACACCGAAATCACTGCGCTATCTTTATTTAACACACACATATAACACCAGGCACACAGACAATCTTCTGATTCCCAAGCACCGACGGAAAATGTACAAAAAATCATTATTTACCAAGCATTCCGACTTTGGAATGACGTTCCATGCAGACAATCTCCAGCAGTGCATATCAGCTGCTGTATTTAAAACAAAGTATCGTTCTATGCTGCACGAACAGCAAAAAGTTGATAGCCAGCTAAAGTTATAGCATTAATTATTAATTATGCTCTATTTTTTATCACTTGTTCCCCATACAAACTACTCTTTACAGTAGTACAGTAGATACTGGACAGTCGACAACCGTATACTGGTAATAGAAAATAATTGTATATTATTAGCGAGAACGTATAATGTGTAGAATACTTGTTTTAATACGTGTAGTTTTTTGTTTTGTTTTGTTTTTGTTTAGAAGTTTGTCAATTGTTGGTTTTTTTCTGTAAGAAATGTAGATGTGTTTTTGCCGTATTACTACTTTTTTAACGTTATAAAATTTAAACGTTTGTAACGTATGCACACACGACAAATTGTAAACCGACCTGGTGCAAAATTGTGCGTGTGTCTAAATAAATAGTTAAAAAAAATTAAATTCCTGGCAGCCTTCTTAATGACCGCATAACCCAGAGTACGATAATTTTCAACATGGTGCATCTTAGGTAGAGAATGTGATAGACACCGTCGGCGTGAAGTAGAGGTTTCTTTTGGGCATTCCTGCTTGCTACTGTTCAATATCCTTGACGTTTCTTCAGGCTTGCAGTAACTGTTGATTCTGTCTTTCCGAGCAGGCTGAAGTTGCCACTTTTGAAGACAGCTCTTAGTCAAAAATAGTAATGAAAAAATATACAGGCTATCAGGTGAATCGTTAATACACAATGCACCACGTGAATATGTGACCTAAACTAAGCCAAAATATTATGTCGTAAAAGTCGCCACGCTCTCATAGTTTACGAGATAAGTTCATAATACCATTGAGCGGGAATATAGGATAGGCTATTCACACTAACATGTCATTTACCTCGTAAACAAAGGGTCTCGCGACTATTTACCGTTAACTATTTTCCTGTTAATTTCGGTCACAGATTCGTGTGGTGCAGTTCGTATCCGCAAGTTAACATACTCTTTACTTCCACTCGCTGCCTTTTGGGCATGTAAAGAAACATTTTTTTTTTCGTAAACTAAGGCGTTTCTACTTTTTACCACAGAGCCTTTTCTACTATATCACTTGGTACCGTTTTTAATCGGGAATTGCCTGGCATTCTGTATATAGTTGTCTACACCGGTATGTTGATATAATTTAGTGCCAGGAATAAACAAGTTAGCGCCAAGGAAAACAATCAGTTTTCCAAAAGTACTAGTTTCGTCGCGAACAGACTATAAGCAACATTTTCACTTTATGTTTACTCCCACTTCCTGAAGACGACAGAACGAGCAAACGTAGCTGAGAAATACTGGACTCCCACCCTGGCATCTATCCCCGTTCCGATCATCCTCGTCCAGGTTTCCGTGACTTCACAAAATAATTCCAAGTCAACGTTGAAATGGTTCCACTGTGTAGAATACGGTTAATGATTCCACTAGTTTCTTTCATTCTGAGTAAATGGTTTTGTCTCTGCCCCGCTGTTGACAAGACGTTTAGGGGTTTACTTAGTTGAACGTATTTTAGTCATCTGAGGGTAAGCACTAAATGCGACCCTGACACACCTCATGCCAGCCTCTCAGAAGTACGTACAACCTTCTCACCGTTAAACTATCCAGATGAGACTTTCAGGAAGGACTCGAGCCACTGATATTCGGCGAAAAGAATTTTGCACCGCCTTGTTTCAATGCCTTATGTACACATCAACAGCTCTGCTCTTGGTCAGCGATTGTGTATTTTTAACTCTCATCGTCTTGGAGTTTCAACACCTAAATCACATAATATGTGCAGTGTTGCAGTAATCTTATTCTGATTGGCACAGTCAAATGAGTGACTTCTCTGCACAAAAACACTCTGACAATAACGATGAAGCGGAGTTATGTGTGTGCAAGAAAGGCAATAAAAACATCACTGTTTTTTTACCAAAAACAGTGGTTTTAAGAAAGATCCAATTTTGTTATGTCGTAATATTAAATATACAGATTCATTGTATCTGTATGTACATTACCTAAAAATACTGTAAATGAGGACGTTTATATTTAAAAATTATAGCAGAAACACATTTCCATCGCCATTTCAGGAACAATAAAAAGCTGATTAGTAGTGGAACTGAGGTGGGGTATAAACGAGTGTAACATTCTCTAGATAATATTTCTAAGCAAAAACCAATACACGTTGGTCAGTTTTCAAACCAATTTCTATGTACCGAAGCTCAGCGCTCTGCGATCTGTATGGACGGCTACCTTACGGGCGCGATCTACCGCAATTTTCATCACCATTTTTTTAAATTTTTTATTTGTACCATTTTTTTTTCTTATTTTAGACACAAACAGCGACTGAATTTGGCTCTAGTTAAATTTTTTTATCTCTCATAGATTTCGCGTAATGGCTTGTTAAAGTCATATTTTGCATATTTCCGTTTTAAGTACTACACTAAAACCAACTGATGTACCAAACTAAAAAAAAAAAAATACAGGGGATAAAGACATTGCTGGCTACAATGTCATGTTCATAAAAATAAAGAATAACAATTATTTGTATTTAAAAAAAGCTGAAACTGAAATTTTAAATTTTAAAAATTCTATATATTTTTTAAATACAAATAATTTGTATTCTTTATTTTTAAGAGCATGGCATTGCAGCTTGCAATGTCTTTATCTATTGTGATTTCTTTTTTTTAGTTTGGTATATAAGTTGGTTTTAGTGTAGTCCTTAAAACGGAAATATGCCAAATATGACTTTGACAAGCCATTACGCGAAAACTATGAGACATAAAAAATTTCATGAGAGCCAAATTTAGTCACATTTTGCGTCTAAAATAAGAAAAAAATATCTGGTACAAATAAAAAATTAAAAATTGGCGATGAAAATTGTGGTAGCCCGCGCCCTTAATACCTACGTATGAATATTATCATTCTTTGTAACTTAAGAGCGAGTTTTTTTATTTTTACTAGATATCTCTGTACTAAAAATGAGAACGTCTGATTAGTAAGACACTTGCAAAAAAACTCCGGAAGGAAAACTAGACGTCTATGCGGCTCATAATAAAATATCGTGACTGGAGTGCTGGAAGCTACAGGAGACAATATAACTTCTGATGATAACACCGGTTCTACGTTTTACGACCCACGATTTCGTCTAGAATGTCATAAAAGTTAGGTATATTTGTGATCGATCGACTAATTTTCTCAACCTGCCACAAGAATAATTGGAGACTGTAACCATTACCTAGCAATAGAAACCTTGTTGAGGGCGTATCCAGAAAATAATTCTCGGAAAACAAATTGACTTAATAAAGTCTAAGTTTTTACTACTATACAGGCCATTGACCCTTTGAAAACCATTGCTTCCCCTCTCCTTTCAGCAGATGTGTATGTTTCTACCGATGCGTAGGCCTAACGTTTGCTCCAAGGTTGGGCCAACGTTGGAAAAACTACTTTGTGCTATCATCAAAAATACACTCGGGTGTATTTTGGTCCAAAATTGTTTTTTATGGGATACCAATCTGAAAACAAAATTTGTCTAGCATGACCCAACATTAACATTACAGGTTGTGCCATTGCAAAAATGTTGTGTGAGCCTGTGTTGGCTCAACATTGAAATTTTATTTGATGCTACTAATTTCCTTCAAATTACCAGCAAATTATGTAATGAGCTTTTTAAAAGTTGGCATCATGTCAGTTATAAGTTACGCATAGCGCCAACCACAGAGTTACGTTTGGTAAACTATGGGCCAAATGTTGGCTGACCAAACAGCTTACAGAATTTGCTTTATAATAGCAGATGTAAGCCAAATATCTCTTCTCTAATCCACAGCGTAATGTACCCTAATTGAATTGTAAATAAAGCGCTCTGAACGCACTGGTATAGAAACCGTGACTTTAGCATTGCTAATCCACTACTGTAGCCAGTACTCAATGGCGACGGCTTGAAAGTTCGGGGAACATACTTGACATCTTAGTTAAACAATGTAGTGTAATATCAGGTAGAGTAGAGAATAGTGTATGCTATTAGCATCAGCTAAGGTATGTAGCTAAAAGTGAGTTGCAGATGACGTAACTTACAGGCACTTACCATAGGAACTTACTCTACCAGCTGGTCCTCAGAAACCAAAACACTTTATCTATTCTACACCACTACATAAACCTTTGTTTAGAGACCATAAATAATAGCATAACTGTATGGAGGTACTAAAAGACATTTTAATAGACCTGAAAAAAATGTACTTACTAGAATAAAAAATAATAATATGCCACTAAAAACATTACTTTGTTGAAATAAATACTCTTTGGATTGCCAGAGGTGTTCAAATTAAAATACTACTAAATTTTACTATTCTTGATAGCCAGCCTTAAAAAAAAAAAATAATAATAATAATAATATCTTTAACTTTGAAATAAATACTTTGCAGCCTTTGGAGAGATGAGTTCTTTAAAATACAGGTTCGCCGTGGGTATAGTATGATGTAGTCATTTGTTTTATTTTAGTTGAACTATTATGTTTTTGTCTCTAGAAAAATTACTAAAATGCTCAGTATTAATACTAAAAT